>JAEQML010077304.1:0-12944 GCA_016904865.1 Pissodes strobi
TCTTTAAAAATAACGACCTACGAATTTTAGATTCAATACTGAGATTAAATGAGGATTAGGTTATGCATAAAAAATAAACCAAATAGTAAAATAGAGATATGCGGTTCATATGAGATTCAGCAAGACAGAAGTAAACAACCACCCAACTGAAACTAAGGGCTACTTAAGTATCTTATAAATAAATAACAACGTGAGAACAATAAAGACTTATGAGAACCCTTAAACCAAGTCAAAGCAAACTTCCACGGTTTTGTGTATAGGCTCGAAGCTCATTCGCTCGTCAAATTATAATAGAGGTTTGGTTTAATAGTTCTGCTGATGGTTTGTTATAGGTTCAACTGGAATGGACTGACCTTGACATTGACTATCTTCTGGTTTACCATACACCAATCGGGCTTGTACCATGTATCCAGCGTCGAAGGACCATTATGAAGGGCTGAGGTAAGCCCACTTTTTCACAATCGGCACAGAAGAATGTGTTTACTATTTACTTGCCGATATTGTGACTTTCTTGAGGTTATAGTGCAAAAAATTAAATCACAGCAGCATATGTCGCATACGTCAGCGGTATATTTATCATATTCTATTAGATTATACAAATAACTTCTCTTAGAGGACTGTGCAAAATATTAACTTAAATACATGAGTATAAATCGCCCGACAATTCTAACAAAGCGACCGAAAGATGTCAAAAATAATAATTATTGTTCGTTTCGCCGTTACCCAGGAAACAATTGCAGCGTCCTGGATACTCAGAACTGTAGCCTACTAAATTAATTTAAAATAGACTTTATGGCGGCATTTCTTTTCAGGGAAAGTATTATGATTATGTTTATGCAGTTTGCTTTTCACCGAACACTGATATTAGATACGTGTCAAAATCAACAAGTGCATCTATTGTTGCTAGACATATAATCATCGTTTATCATTATACAGGATATTTCAAAAATATGCCCATTTTTAACTGAAAAAAACCAAAATTTCGAGTTCATTTGGGCAAAGAGGACAAACTAAGATTTGCCATGGATTCTCCCGTTACCAAAGAAAATTCTGCTATAATAAGGAAACCCGCCACACGTTAAATATTTGATCCACAAAATGGGGCCATACGGTGAAAAGCCTGGCCCCATCGACACAAGGTTGCTTGAAATGCGGCTGAGGCAATCTCGCTGTTTCTAATTCGCACTGAAAGCTAATCTGGGCGAAAAACAAAAACCAACGCGGCAGCGTTGGCGACGCACCGATCGACACGTGCCCAAAATATCGGCAATTACACGCATAGATAAAATATTAAAAAAAAAGGTGGACGGTCGCAGTGGAGTAAATATAAAAGAGTGGGTATAGAAAAAAACAAAAATGTCCCATCATGATCTCATCGTACAGCATAGTTTTTGAGATACCTGTAGCGTGCATTCTTATCCGGGACATCATGTGTTTTAATTTAGATATTTGGCGAGCCTCTTATGACCATTGTCATTTAAACGTGTTTCCTTTCATTTTTAACATTTTCAGGCGTCTCTCTATGTTCCCAGCTTTAACCTTAAATTTAATCGAAAAATACGAAGTATGCGAAATATTATTTGGTTTTTGTAAGAAAAATATGAAATGCCATCTTACTATAAGGCTATAATTAGGTATCTATTCCTTTCTTTATGAAAGCATATTTTTTTATTTAGCATCAATTCATATTTATTTAAGCAGCATTTTTTTAAAGATTATATTTGTTTCTTTTTTAAGTTTGGGTTAGAAGTGGGTTAGTTTTGGTTAGTTTTGTTTGATTGCGCTCCGGAGCGAACGAAGCAATGGGTGAAGTAAAACAAAAAAAATAGGACTCGTTAGGCGGTGGAACGGGAACGCTCCTCGCAAGCTGTATTTATCCGTTAGTCGGTCACAGGGCCTCAGAGTTGCAGGCGCATTACATTGTTGACACACCATGTCTTTATAGTCCAGCGAATTGTTTCAAGTGGTCTCGTAGCTCAGTGGTTGGACGCTGTGTTTGTGATACAGCGGCCCGGGTTCGATTCCCGTCGATGTTGTTTTATTTTTTTCAAAGTTTTGTTTGTTTATTTTTTTAAAACTTGGGTTAGCTTTGGTTAGTGGTCGGGACAAACAATTAATTTATAATCATTTGACACCATAAAGGTGGGGGTTGTAATTACCTGTATAATTAACCACAATCAGATTAGTGGACTGTATTAAAATAGGGTGGTGGGGGTTTTATCTATAGGTTGTTAATACGAAAGGTATCTTAGGTATGAAGTATGTTTAATAGTGCAATTATTCATTTGCATTAGATATGATAAATATATACAATTGATATACAATTTCTACACTACTGTCATGCATTCACTCATAAAACTAAATATACACATAAAACTAAATATACAAAATAGGTTACTTATTTATAGATCTCTAAGGAAATTTCTTGGTTGTTCTATTTAAGAATAAAACTTTGTCTTTCCTCACAAAATACCTTGATCTCCAATTTTCTCTACTTCATTCTAATAAGACAGGGATCTGACTACAAACCCTTGATTTGAATTTTACAGGCACAATTTGTCCAGCTACAAATCTTTCACCGCCATTTTACTTTCTTCTCTTAACCACGGTCGCAGGTGAGACGAGACGCTAAGTCGTTTCTGGCTTCGAGGAATTGCGTTAAAACGCCCAAAAGAGTTCTTTGTCCAAGCTTGGACAAAGAGAACACAGGTACAGCAGATATTCTCTAAATATATGTGCAAACAAAATGAGAAAATGGCCTAAAAGGATTTGACCTTTGGCGCTGAGGAGCAACGAGCAATTTTAGCCGCTGTTCGAGTGAGAGTTTTTACTGCACTGCAATCTAATTTTTCCTACCGCGGCACGAGAGGGACAAATAAAGCAGGAAAATACGCGTAGGATGCATTTGATAGGATGGAAGCATGTTCTTTCTTTCTTTGACATATTGTTGTTTGCACAACACTGACGTAGTTAAGGATATATTAAATTGAGAACAATTAAGAACGATTTTCTTGACAAAGTGTCATCGTGCTGTTGCATATAACGGAATCTATTATACGGACATTTCAGGTTCGGACTAAGGAGTAACTGAAATACAATGCTTTAAATGCATACATTTTTGTTTGGGGTTAGTTTGGGTTAGTATGTTCGGAGTTTAATTATGGCTCATTCATACTACATACATACAGGGTGTTATCACCAAACTATACGGTGAAAAACGACAAGTTAATACACTTGTTGGGGTGTTTTCCCAACAGTTAGTTTTGTTTGGTTAGGCCCTGGAGCGAGCGAAGCGTGCGGAAGGTCATGCGTGAAGTGAAAATGAAATGTAAAACAACTCTGAAGTCCTGTGACCCGGACTCGTAGAAGAATATCGTGGTAGAATTTTCTTTGCCGTTACATAAATTAGTCTACAAATGTCTAAGGCCATGGAACCTGTCCTGTGATGTTACTGGACGATGCCCGGTTTAAGTGGCTGAGTTGGGTGCAAGAGGCATCAAGACACGGAAAACAAACCTTTACAAGGCAGTTAAAGAATTCACCAAGAAAGTCAACAGTTATGTTTAAATTTGGGGGGGAGCGTGAGTTGTTTTAGTTTAGATTTTTACCCCGAAAACGAATAAGAAGGGAAGTAGAAACAACTCCCATTCGATTACGCTGGAAAATACTAAACCACGCAGAAAAGAGAATTGATTTAAAATTAAATTAAATATCCCTCCGCCAATTTGAGCAAAACTTGTGTTCGGGATTTGTTTTTGAACGGTAAACTTTTTAAAACAAAAAAAATAATTAACATAATAATGACTTTATTAATATTGGATTACCGAATTCAGAGCAAGATAAATAGATATTACGTAGTGAATGAAAGTTGTTTCAATTAGGCAAAAAGTATTCAGACAAGGTTAGGATAAAGAGAAATTGGTTAAAAGTTACAAAAGAAAATGTTTGGTCTTGATTCTGTCACGGCCAAAGCTATCTAGGGAAGGTATTTTGTAAATATAAAGAGAAAAAGATAGAGGTGTATAGGTTGAATAATAGCTAAATAAGAACAATTTAACAAAATCATACATTATCGTTTATAAGCAGGGATACTATAGTTCAAGTCGGAAATAATAGTCAGTGACTCATTTTTAGTTTTAAGGCACCCCACGAGGGGTAAGGGAAGAGAGAAGGAAATTCCAGTGGCGGATACAATTGCTTTGTAAATTATTATGTTATAATAACTATATAATGAAATAGTACTAAGTAGACTTAAGCAAATATCCACTTAAAAAAATAAAGTTTATATAAATATGCATGATTTTAGTCTAAAATATGCAAAAAAACGTATATTCAAAATTATTCCTACGTATAGTAATGAGCAACAAAAATTGTACTACAAAGAAATAGGAATATGTTGTATTCATTAAGGCTAGGAAAAAAAGAGTCATGGATGATAAGGGGTGTTTCTTATCATAAAATACCATATTGAAAGTTGCATCGAAAGTTTACATCAAAAATCAATAAAATTTTACGTTTACTACTCGCTATCGGAGGTTTGATCAGAATTTGATTCAGAATCATTACTATCACTACTTTCGAAACCAATATTGATAATAAGAGGTTCAACTATAACTGTGACCGTAGTATCCAAATCCCACATTTTTAGTTTTATGACATGTTCGATACACTTTTGCCAATTATCACCTGCAACGTTATCAATAACTTCGTTTAACAAACACGCATACACGGTTTTTACCAATGCATGGTCGCCCACAGTTAAATGTCTTTTCTCTTCTTTTGCAGGGGGGGGGGGCAAGACTTGTTGAAGCTTCGCCCTGTTCCATTTTACAAATTAATATTTTGAACAAACAATGCAAAAATTCACAGTCCTTCGCAAAGATGCAACCGGGGAGACATTGAAAATGATGAATAAAAACGCAAAAATGTGATTTGCGTTGAAATTCATATAGTTTCCAAAAACAGAGTTTAAAAAAATAAAAATACAAACACACGAGTGTTTATAATATAGGTATGTAATTAAAGAAATGCATTTTTAGCAATAATAGTCAACATTATCATAATTAAAACAAAAACAAATAAAGAAAAATTAACATATCCTATGAAGACATCGGTTGTAAAAAAAATGACAACAGCAAGTTATGTTCCCACGCGGTAACCCATCCAAGTACTAATCACGCCCGACGTTGCTTAACTTCAGTGATCGGACTAGAACTGGCATTTTCAACGTGCTATGGCCGTTACCTGTACATTTTAGCTTGTTCATAGAATAAAAACAAAAATATTCGCATTTATAATATTAGTTAGAATTCTTTAATAATACGCACTGGCAGCTTCGGGGCGGATTAATTCACTGCACAAGTTCGACACGAAAATCTAATGTCACCAGGAATAATATCAACATATGGACGTAGCATATTTACCCTTATAATCTCGAGCCGACATCCTTTGATTTGGGACAGTCAATAACCAGTTTTTTAAATTTTTACTGTTTTAAACGTCTGGACATCTGAATAATACTTTTGACAGTTCGTTTAATTTAAAATCATAGTATGCTTGTTATCGTCTAAAATCCATTTAAAAACGATTTTAAATGGCAAAATGGTGTAAAAATCCGAAAATTCGGACTTTTTAGGTGGCTTCGGACGAAATTGTCGTGGAGTTTGAAGCGAAAATCAATTTAAATTCAACAGTCCATTAAAAATAAGCTGTGATATGGATCCAAATACACTGCGAATATAATATAATAAAAATAATACTTTTGACGGTTCGTTACATTTTAAATATGCTTTTTTTATCGTCTAAAATCCGTTTAAAACGATTTTAAATGGCAAAATTGCATATAGTACTGTCCTAGCGGCTAGAATCGGTTTACACATTTCCGTCCCATTTGCCGAGATTTACCCTCATACCGCCGCGTAAGATGTTTACACATCAAAAACTCAAGGGCATTCAAGATCAAATTATCTTAATGTCATTCAAGGTAAAAGACATCACGAAACAGTGCAAGGACGTTCAAGGTCATACACGCTTGGAGCAATCCCAAGGTCGTATGCGCGACCTTCAACAAAACTCAAGGATATTCAAGATCAAATGGCAAGGACATTCAAGGTGAAATTAGGTCAATGTCATTCAAGGTCGAATACACTTAAGACCAAGCGGGCGGGGTCTATCTCAAAGTCACCGGAGGGGGTAAGGGGCAAAAAATTGGAGGGGGGAGAATTGAGGCCGTCTATAGCACTCTACTGTGGATTAATTCACGGCATACATTCGACACGAAAATCTACAAAGCTTATTCTTTTACCAGCTACTCATCTTGGGCCGACATCCTTTGATTTGGTAAAGTCAATAATCAAATTTTGCAAATTTTAGAAGAGGGTTATGACTCAATATTGTTTTAAAAGTCTGGACATCTGAATAATACTTTTGACAGATCATTTAATTTAAAATAATAATATGTTTTTTATCATCTAAAATCCGTTTAAAAACGATTTTAAATGACACAATTGTATAAAAATCCCAAAATTCGATCTTTTTAGGACGATAGCCGTGGCTTCGGACGAATTTGTCGTGGATTTTGAAACGAAAATTCATTTTAAATTCAACCGTCTACTAAAAAACCAAACTTTGCAAGTTATAGAAGAGGGCCAAGACTGAATATTGTTTTAAAAGTCTGGACATCTGATTAATACTTTTGACGGTTCGCTTAATTTAAAATATGCTTTTTTATCGTCTAAGATCCGTTTAAAATCGATTTTAAATGGCAAAATTGTATAAAAATCCTTCACGGACGTCCTGGATTAGTTTGCTCCTCAATGCGACGGCTTATAATGTCACAATCGGTTTACACATTTTCGTCCCATTTGCCGAGATTTACCCTCATACCGCCGCGTAAGATGTGTACACATCAAAAATGTGCAGATATGAAAACCGAAAAAATTACCCTTCACTTTTAGATAAGAAAATCTATTAATATATAATTAGCCGTAATGTTATTGTAATATTTTTAACCTGTTCTGACTCTGTTTAGCCCGTTTTGACTATTTCTAGTCACTTTTTATTAGTCGTTCAAACAACTTTCCGTTAGTTCCAATTTATTGATGTGTAAACATCTTACGCGGCAGTATGAGGGTAAATCTCGGCAAATGGGACGAAAATGTGTAAACTGAATCTAGCCGCTAGGGCGGTGTTATATACAATTTTGCCGTGGATTTTAATGATAAAAAAGCATATTTTAAATTAAACGAACAGTCAAAAGTATTATTTATAAATTATTATATTCGCAGTGTATTTGGATCCATAGCACAGCTTATTTTTAATGGACGGTTGAATTTAAAATGAATTTTCACTTCAAAATCTACAACAAATTCGTCAGAAGCCATGGCTAAGTCCGAATTTTCGGGTTTTTATACCATTTTGTCATTTAAAATTGTTTTTAAACGGATTTTAGATGATAAAAGAGCATATTATTATTTTAAATTAAACGAACTGTCAAAAGTTTTATTCAGATGCCCAGACGTTTAAAACAATATTGAGTCATAGCCCTCTTCTAAAATTTGCAAAATTTGGTTATTGACTTTCCCAAATCTAAGGATGTCGGCCCACGCTTACTAGGTAAATAAGCTGTGTCCATATATTGATGTTATTCCTGATGGCATTAGGTTATCGTGTCGAATTTTTGCAGTGAATTAATCCACTCCGAAGCTGCCAGTAAGTATTATAAAATAATCCTAACTAATATTACAGATGCGAATGTGTTTGTTTGTATGTTTCTTAAGCTTTTACGCATAAACTGTTCCGATCATCATGAAATTTTGTACAGATATTTTCAAGAGTATAGTAAAGAACATAGGACACTTTCAGCTTTTACCCGAGGCTTCGTTCGCGTTGAATTTTTATTATTTTAAACTTGGTTATTAAACCTATTTTTTATTCTATGACCAAGCTAAAACGTAGCAGCAATGTCCATAGCATGTTAAAAATGCCACTTCTCGTCCGATCACGAAGTTAAGCAACATCGGGCGGGGTTAGTACTTGGATGGGTGACCGCTCGGGAACACAACGTGCTGCTGTCGTTTTTTTCCAACCGATGTCGTTATAGGATATGTTTACACATCAGTGTCTCGACTACTACCAGACTCGCTCAATTTTTTTTAGTCATTTGAACTGAGTCCTATACGTTATAATCAAATTTAATCTTTTTGGTTAGTTTTGGTTAACTGCAAAAATTCGGTTCGTTTTGATTAGTTTTAACTTACTTTAATTTTTGCAATCTATTCCGATACGGTTTAGCCAGTTTTGGTGCTTTTGGTTACTTGTGATTAGTTTTGGTTAGTCATTCAATCAGCTTTCGGTTAGCTTTAGTTACTTTTAAATTATTTTAGTAATTTGAACCGGTTCCGATACGTTATGGTTAATTTTAGTTAGCAGGCAAAATTCGGTTAATTCAAGTTCGTTTCACCTTATAAGCTTAATATTTTTAATCTGTTCTGATTATATATATGTTTTAGCCCATTTTGGTGCTTTTGGTTACTTTTGGTTAGTCGTTCACTTTCGGCTAATTTCAGTTAGTTTTAATGTAGTTTAGTTATTTGAACCGGTTCCAAAACGTTATAACCAATTTTAGTGATTTTGGTTAGTCACCAAAATAAGGTTAATTTGAATTAGTTTCAACTAACTTCAATATTTTTAATTTTTTCGATACGTTTTAGCCCGTTTTGGTGCTTTTAGTTACTTTTGGTTAGCTTTGGTTGGTTATTCAATCAGTTTTCGGTTAATTTCAGTAACTTCCAATTTATTTGAGCAATTTGAACCGGTTCCGATACGTTAAAACAATTTAAACGCTTTTGGTTAATAATGTAGGTCGTCGCAAAAATTCGGTTAATTTGGGTTAGTTACTTATTTTATTCTTAATCTATTCCGATACGTCTTAGCCCATTTTGGTTACTCTTGATTAGTTTTGGTTCAACATCTTTTGGTTAAGTTTACTTAGTTTTAATTTATTTTAGTCATTTGAGCCGGATCCGATACGTCATATCCAATTTTGATGTTTTTGGTTAACTTTAGTTAGTCGCCAAAATTCGGTTACGTGTTAGTTGGGTTAGGTTGGGTTAGTTGTTTTAGCCCCTTTTGATGCATTTGGTTACTTTTGGTCCATTGTGGTTAGTCGTTCAATCAACTTTCGGTTAATTTCAGTTAATTTTAATTTATTTTAATCATTTGGAACAGTTCCGTTACACTATAACCAATTTTAGGGTTTTGGTTAGTCACCAAAATTCGGTTAATTTAAGTTAGTTTTAACTTACTTCATTATTTTAAATCTATTTCGATGCGTTTTAGCCCGTTTTGATGGTTTTAGTTACCTACTATTGGTTAGTCGTTCAATCAAGTCTCAGTAAAGTTCAGTTAGTTTTAATATATCTTAGTCATTTGAACCGGTTCCGGTACGTTATAAGCAATTTTAATGATTTGGTTAGTTTTAGTTAGTCGCCAAAATTCCGTTAATTTGGGTTAATTTTAACTTACTTCAATATTTTTAATCTATTTCGATATGTTTTACCCGTTTTGGTGCTCTTAGTTACTTTTGGTTAGTTTTGATTAGACATTCAATCACCTTTCGATATGTCATAAGCAAATTTATTATAATGCTTTTGGTTAGATTTGGTTGGTCACCTAAATTCGGTTAATTTGGGTAAGTTTTAACTTACTCAATCTTTTTAATCTATTTCGATATGTTTTAGCCCGTTTTGGTGCTTTTAGTTACTTTTGGATAGTCATTCAATCATCTTTTGGTTACTTCCAGTTAGTTCCAATTTATTTTAGTAATTTGAACCGGTTCCGATACGTTATAAGCAATTTTAATGTTTTTGGTTAGTTTTGGTTAGTCACCAAAATTCGGTTAATTTGGGTTAGTTTTAACTTACTTCAATATTTTAAATCTATTTCGATAAGTTTTAGCCCGTTTTGGTGCTTTTGGTTAGTTTTGGATAGTCGTTCAATAAACTTTCGGTTAGTTTCAGTTAGTTCCAATTTATTTTAGTCATTAGAACTGATTCCGATGCGTTACAATCAATTTAAGTTTAAATAAACAAGCTAACACGATCTCTCACGCGTACGACGTTATGTGTGGCAAATATAGCATGCACTTTTTCACGATTTGAGGCCCTATTTAGGAAAACAGAAACATTTTCAATGTGAAAACAAAACGATAACCTAAACCCGCAAGCGCGACTATGCAACAGATCTCTCACAGGGTACATGCTCGTTTACTGGTGCAACGTTGCGACCTCCGCCCGACGGTCGTAAAATATCAGTATATTTACGACCGTCGATCGCGAACCTCTGTTAAAATACAGCTGCTTCAAACGCTCCGCGTAACGCGCGTATACGGGACACAATGAATTTGGCAGCGGTGCACGTTTTGTGCCGGAACGCTGTGTCCGCATTTAGAATAAGCGGCATTTTGCGAGCATTTCATACCAGATTTATTGTTAAATATTAAATATTACTTTAAGCCGCTCACGTTGGTCTGTTTTCGAACGAGTGACTGACGTCACTGACTATTATTTCCGTCTCAAGGTATAGAGGAATATTTCAAGGGTCTCCTACATGTCGAGTATAAATGATAAGCAGTGATACTGGAGGAAGATTTCTATGGTCTCTTATGTCGAGTACTTTAATTATTAACTTCTATAAATAAGTTTGCTTAACTAAATTTAGATATTAATCATCAAAATAATAAATTCAATCCTCAAATAATGATAATTCTATACCCAAAAGTGAAACATACGCCATAAAGTCTGATATATGCAAAATATATTAGGCAAACGATACGATAAACAATGATTCTCCATCTAATGTCCTAAGCAATAATTTATAAAATATGAACAGATAAGATAATGTTAATGGTGGTAGTGTTTCCGGTAGCGGGTTTCGCGCGTAGCGCATTCGCCCAGTAAGGCCCCCGTTCGGGCGTAGCTAGAGCTGGAGCAACCCTCCCAGATAGGTTACACACTTGTTGGATCGGTGGCACTATATTTTTGGACCCTTCAAGGTGTCAAGCATGCGCTCTCTTGCAGGCTCCGACTATCACAAAAAATAAAAAATAGCAGCTGATTGCTAAATCTTTTCAGGCACAGACAGAAGTAACCACACGGGAACATCCAGTTCCCCCCGGCCTGGACACCGGCGCACAGTGGATTTTTTTCGTAAACTAAGTGGACATAACTCATATTCAAAAAGTATAACAGAAGCATTATTAGACAACCATGCATACTTCATTTAGCTCTAAATCGAATTTTTTTGAATTCAAATCAAGTACATACAGGTTGGGAAGGCTGCAATTATTTTATCTATACAAGCGTCAGTTTGCTATAAACAAAGTAGGAAGATGCGATAAAATATATCGCTTATTTTTCAGTATTCGATTGTAGTTATTGGTCCTATCCTAAAACAGTATTATTCAGTGCCGGATTTACAATAAACGCGCCCCTAGGCACTTTCTTCCAAGCGCCCCCCAACAATTTTCGTATCGGTATAAAAAAGGAAATAAGGTTAAGGTATTATCATAAGGCAAAAAAAGTGCACATAATTTTTATTAGAAACATTGCTTGCCAACGTAACATAAAAATAGGTGTACTGCATTATAAATACACTATTAATAATACTCTTAATACAAATAAAAGAACAAACAAAAAATCAAATGGGTCACAGTTCATTAAAAAAAAAACCTCGAAAAAAACATAAACTTGACCAAGAAATATTTTATATTCTTTTTCGACACATTTTTTTTTGGCAAACTCCCATTATCTTTCTTAGAGTTCAACTTTATTAGTAATGTCACTGTTAATAGAAAGAACCGCCAAGTTGGTTAGAATTTCTTGGCCAACCGAGTTCCGTAAGTGCGTTTTTGTTCGATTTAGTGTCGATAATGTTCTTATTCCTGATGTATTTTTAATTGGTATAGTGTTAAACAAAATTCTTGACACTATCTCGATATTTGGAAACATAGTTACCACGTTTTTGTATCTAATAAATTTAAGATAGTGCTTGATATTGCTGATATCGGATATCGTCAAATTCTTTAATAAAATATTTAAATTGGAGGATCTCCTCAATGAATGATTCATCTAAATCATGGGAATATAAATTTTGCAATACTTTTGAATTAGCGCGGATCTCCGCATTATCCATAGTTTTTATATTACTTTAAAACACAAAATTTTCAAGGAGTCCAGAATATCATTATAAATGTTAATCCTAAGATCACTTTTTCCATCAAACGTGACATCTACGCCACCGCCTTCATCAAATTGTGTTGTTCTTGTTTTTTCTTTCTTGGTCTTTTTTGTAATTGACTTCTTTCCAAAACACTCTGTTAATGACTTATAGATTTTTATAGCGGTAGATAAATCTGTATCGACAGTTTGGAGTGACTTGCTGGCTTGACGACATTTTTCCAACACGTCGGACCAAGATGCAGTTAAAATTCCCATTTCTAATGAATTAAAATCCTTAAGTAGCCCCGTGGCCTCAGCTTTTGTTACCGGTTTTTCAGAGCTATTTTGGATATAGTTGATATCGCTTCGCAAGATTTGTTAACTAATAAGGATTGCTATATTAGGCTGATGCGTTAGGCAAATCTGTACGCGAACGCGAATATGTGAACATTTTAGGCGCTATTTTGACGTATTGAGTTGGCGTATTATCTTTGATTTTAGTAAATAATTGCAATCAGATTATACTTTATACAAATAAAATAAGAAATAATTATTTAATTATTATTGGAAAAAAATATTCAGGTAAAGTTATATATTTTTTTGTTTTTCCCTTTTCTCAGGTATCAATTAACTAAAAAGCCAAAACGTTGGCTAACGCCGGCGCCCCTTTGGGGTTTGACGCCCCTAGGCAATTGCCTAGTGTGCCTAGTGGTAAATCCGGCCCTG
>JAEQML010077305.1:0-12944 GCA_016904865.1 Pissodes strobi
TCTGGCCAGAATCAAATATATATTATATAATCTGTTTAATCTGATATAATAGTTATCCAGCTTTCTAGTAGTATTAAATGTCTCGGCTGCTACTAAAACCGAAGTCACACAGCAAACATTAAGTCGGTAAAATGTTACCAGTATACTAAATAGCTGATTAAACAGATTATATAATATATATTTGATTCTGGCCAGATAACTAAAGTGACATTTGTTACAAAATTGTAAACAGCATGTTTGCGGACAATGTGCAAAATGACTTTAATATTAACTAATTTGGTCCCCAGTTTGGCTGTTTAGCAAACAACAAGCGTTCACACAGAGCGTTTTAATGAAATTCACGAATCGATAGATTGGTTGCTTATAGTGAAATGATAATGTCAAATAGTGTTTTCGATTATTCAAGTCTAATACAACTTTCAACATATAAATCGAAAGATATTTAAAAGAATTGGTGGAATGACGTCAAAAAAAGCCCTCACGCGCCTAATCCAAAGCTAAGTAGAGGAATATAATCATGGGAATAACCACTAAGCAATGAAGAATATCGGTATTTCACGCCTACCACAGAAGTCACTGATTATCTCAAAACTTATTTTGGCTTGATAATTTAGTTACTGATCGTCTGGTTTACTAGAAAATACACCCGTTAGATTAGATAAAATTTTGTATTTACTACATTTGATTTTAATGGCTCTAGCATACACGAACCCATCTTTATTTTATGGCTCTAGCCAATCTAATACTACTGCTGAATATCAGTCAAAATAACAGATGTTGGCCCCGATAGTTGGCAAACTCAATTATATATTAAAATAAAAAGCAAAAAATATCCACAATTCATCATACCTCCATGCCAAACATTACAACTCAGTGAATGTGTTTACCTATGGATCGAAGGTCTAGACATTCAAAGAAGCACATATGGAAAAGTCTTGAAAATTACACAGAGCAATGGAAAGACAAATGCTACATATAAAGTTAACAGATAAAGATAAAATTATGAATCAGAATTATTACAAAATTGCTAGAGAAAAAACAGCTAGACTTTTTAGGCCACCAAGATAATATCTGAAACAAGCACTGGATACCATGAAAGCATAAAAGTGAGATGGGCCAAAATCTTAAAATATAAACAGGTGATTCTATCAATTGATAAAAAAATGGAAAAGAAAAGCGGATGCTTATGTAAGAAAGGGAAATGTGGCTGTGTAGAGAAATAAATAGAAAATAAATATGAGGCAGATTTTTAAGCATACTCCAGGTCATATTATTGGCTCTGATATGGACTTAACGCTTGTGAAGATAGCAAACCTGGCGCTTATGATAGAATTCTCGCAGAAACCTTTAAAATAGCTAGTACATAGTTCATAACTACAGAATTTGGTCTGACAATGCACTTATTGATAAAATTATTTCACAGCAACTTTACCAATTAAGAGAAATTAAAGAGAGGGTTATAGACTTGCTCCACTCCTCTTTAATATCTTGTTTTGGTGCTTTTAAAAATATCATCGCCATCGTCAATTCAGCGCTGATTTGTATTGGCTTCAAGTTCAATATTTTCGAACACTGTTAAATAGTCGTCATCTAAGGCATTTACTACCCTAACGCATACATCCGTATGTGAAACGGTCACGCTACGGCGTTAATTAGTTGATTTTAGAGCGATTTTGCATGTTCTCCGCAAGCACACTGTTTACTAGTGTATAACAAATAGTGGTCTGATAATCTCGCGAAAATCTAATACATAATTTGTTATAATCTGTTTAATCTATAGTTGTTAGCGTTAATTCAGTTCAGAGCCGAATTATTTATTATTTTATTTGGTGGATATTCAACATATTATGCAAATTTTAGTTTAGATTATGTACAGCAATGAATACCTGTTTCCATTAGTGTCCAGTTTATTAGCATAGCCGATTGCAGTCTTTAATGCGCTTTTTAATTAAGGTATGGTGGTACTAGTGGTGGTAGTAGTAGTAGTAGTAGTTTTTTCGGAGGGGGGGAAATTTTCTGAAGACTCCCAATGGCCCGTTCATTGGGTTGTGTCAGATTTTTACTGACTAAAAAACCCCCCTGATAGCAGATATGGATATGGATCCTCCTCGGAACCGCCTACCGGCATTACTTCAAGGAGGCTGCTGCTGTAGTTCGTTGGCTGGGCTTGGCTGTTCTACGTATCCTGCGGTGCTGCGTTATTCATTTCGTTTCTTTTGTCGGTAAGTATGTGTCGTGCCATTTTGCTTATTTCTTTCCAGCTATCCTCATTTTGCAACATTGTGTTCACGAGGTTTTCTGGTGTTAGTCCTCCGGTGTTGTTTTCTGTCCGTCGTCTATGTTCATCCCATCTCGGACATTCGAAGATGACATGTTCAGCGGTGTCTCTACCTGCACAATAGTCACACTCGTTTGTGTCGATAAGACCGAACTGGTGTAGGTATTCCTTGAAGCAGCCGTCGCCTGTGAGTATCTGGGTGAGATAAAAATCCACATCACCGTGCCCTCTTTCGACCCATGGTTTTAGTTGCGGAATAAGTTTTCTCATCCAATGTCCTCTTTCGCCATCAATTTCCCATTGTTCTCTCCAGTTTGTCAGCATTAGCTCTGTGGTCCTTCTTCTTGCTTCTTCTCCTCCCTTTTCTATTGCCACCCTTTGTTTGGCTAGAAGGTCTATGGGGGGGGGGGGGGGGTCCTCGCTAGCACCAGCAGCGCCTTAGTTGTTGTTGTGCGGTATGCGGCTGTGATTCTAATGGCGGCTTTCCGTTGGACACTGTGCAGCTTATTTCTATGTGTAGCCTTTGCCATTGCAGGTTCCCAAACCGATGTTCCATATAGCAGAATGGATTGCACCACTGAGCACAGTATCTTTTCGAACCTTCCTGCGGTCCGCTTATCTTATGCATTAGTCTGCAAATGTTGTTGAGTGCTTTGTCTGCTTTCATCGCCGTGTTTTGGATGTGGACTCACAGGTTCATATTTCGGTCTAGGTGCATGCCGAGGTACTTAATTGACCTTTGGCTTTGTATTGTGGCGTTTTCAACTTGTACATTTATACTTTTGACTTTTCGTCCTGCGACTAGAATAACTGCTTCCGTTTTCTGCGGTGCTAGCTTGAGACGTTTATCACGGACCCATTCCGCCACATTATGCAGGACGTGTTTTGCCACAGTTTCCGTCATGTCTACACCTTTTGCTTCTATCAGCACCCCAAGATCGTCTTCGTACCCAATTAGCGTGACTCCTCTCGGTACTGTAATTCTCAAGACTCCATCGTAGTATATGTTCCACAGCATGGGGCCCATAACTGATCCCTGTGGTACTCCGCAGGAAACCTCAATTTGTTCGTTCGATCCTACTAGCAGCGTCCGGTCTTCAAAATAGCTGGCTATGAGATTGAACAGGTAAGGGCTGATGCTTCTTCTGTGTAGCTCTCCAAGGATTCCTTCCCAAGGGGCAGAGTTGAAGGCATTTTCGATGTCCAGCGTTACAAGGGTACATAGGTTCCTCCTCACGCGAGGTGTCTGCTTAACTTTGTCTGCTAAATCTGCTATAGTTCTTAGTGCGCTGACCGTTGATTTTTTTTTTCAACAAAGCCATACTGGTGGTGTGATAGGCCGCCGGTTCCCTCGATTTCATTTTTTAGGCGTCTCAAGAGTAGCTGTTCTAGCAACTTTCCCAGTAGGTTAATTAGGCATATTGGTCAGATTGGTCTATAATTTTTCTTTCCTTTCTTCTGTAGAAGCACCAATTGGGCCACTTTCCAGCTTTTCGGGAAGACTCCTGAGTTGAGGATGCCGTTCATTACATCCAGGCAGGAAGGCTGGTTTTGTTCGAGACGATCTGATATCCTTTGCCCCAGGGGTCAGTGTTCACTTCATGTATGATTTTCTTCCATGCGATTTGTTTTGCTTCATTAATAGCCTTTTTGAGAGAGGTGCTGCTATCCCTGTAGGCGTTTTTGCAGAGTGTCTTTTTAGGTTCGTCCGTGCCTTTGTTGGCTCTCACTGCGGCTCTTTTATGTTTTATACATATTTGTCTGGCCTCTGCTACCTCTAACGGCCACCAGTAGACCGGTGGTCGTCTGCCAGCGTGCTTCTTCGCAATAGATTTATTGCATGCCGTTTTTATAACATTCGTAAGGTTATCTGTAAGATTTCCATGGGATGTTCGCAGCTGCTTGTCTACCTCTTCCTTGAGTTTGGGCATGTTCTCTATGGTGATCTTCCAGCCTTTTTTTTGTCTTGTTTCGTTGCTGTTGACTCCGGATATCTTAGGAGTTCGTCCAGCCTTTTTTGTCTTTGTGGTGTGTTTATTCTATAGGCTTACGTTTAGAGCGGTCTGCGGCTTTTTGAAGTAAACTTCGGTATATAGGGCATGCGGCGGTGCTCGATTTATGTCCTTCCTGTTCACAGTTGAAACAAAATGCGCTGTTCTTGCACTCCCTGGCCTTGTGTCCCTCCTTTCCACAGTTGAGGCACGAGTCCCTTCTGCTTTGTCTTTTGCACAGATTTGTCTTGTGACCATGTTGTAGACAGTGCTTGCATCTCTCTATGTCTATTCGTTCTCTGACTCTACACCGGCTCCACCCTATTTGTATGTGGCTAAGTTTACGAAGTCTTTCTCCTAGTTCCTTGTTGAGAGCGATTCTGGCGGCCTGGTTTTTGCCGGCGTTGGGTCTTAGCGATACTGCTTCGATCTCTTGGGGAAATGCTTCTAGAGCAGCGACGACGTCGTCTCCGACTTCTTTTTTAGTGGTCTCCGGTTCTATGCCATATATGTGAAAAATTAGGCCTCTGTTTCGTGGCGTGCGTGTTTGAATGTTCTGTAATTGATTTTGGATTTGCCTTTTTAGTGTCTCAGTTTTTTCATTTCCCCCTGCGACGGTTATCATGAGGTCCCCATTTCTTGTCTTACGAACGTTTTGTATGTTAACGCCTAGTTCTTTCGGGTTAATGTTTGCCTTAGTGTGCTTTAGGAGATCCGCATACGATCTTTCGGTAGAGGAAATTATTATTGTGCCTGTGTCTGGTTGAGAATTCATCTTTTCTTGTTTCGGTTTGTCCCTGTTAGTCCGGTCGTTCGTCTCTTCTTGGTAGGTGCAGCGTTATGTTTACATTCGTGTTGTAGAATGCGATCTCTAGTAGTTTCCGATATTCGTCTGGATTGTAGTTGTCCGGTATTGGTATGCGGACATTACCCCTTTTTTCTTGAAGGAGGGTATCTTTGATTTTAGTGAGGGTCCCCAGCATGCTCTCCATTTTGTTGTCATTTGTGTTATTATCCGAGGGTGTGGCCTTGAAGATGTATCTTTCTGTGATTTTGGGAACTTCCCCTGGGACTTTGACTACAGATGTGATGAAAGATACTCTGGGAGTTTTTAGATCTGCAAGTTCCGGGAATCTTTCTCTAAAGACCCTGCTGATTCCTTTCTCCATTTCTTTGTCTTCCGTGTAGATAAGTAGGTCGTCGCACGTGCATAGTGAGAGTGGGTTTCCGACATCCGTTGCTACCCTTTCATATGCGGATTCTGGCCATATCTGTTAGGGCAGTTGGTTGAGCTCGGTCATTGTTTTTATGCTGCCTAGCTTTTCTCTGGTGAATTTGTTTTCTTGGTTTTGGGTGAGGGTTTGTTGTAGTTCCTCTGTTTGTGTTGAATTGTTCTGTGTTTGTTGTTCATCTGTTTGTGTCGTCGCACTTCTTGTTTCTTTGTGTTGATTTTGTTATTTTATATTATGCGTCTGATCCAGCCACCTCTGGACTTTTTTGCTGCTCATTCTCGCCGCAATACCGTCGAGTCATGCGACCGCGTCCTTGATTTCATTTTTTGTATTTGGTATTTGCGCAATGAGTTTTGACATAGCTGTAACTTCTGCTGTTGCCTGTTTTATGAGCATCTCCAGAGTGCGTCCCGTACTTTCGCCGCTTTGAATTTCCTCGTTGGGGGGGAGTGCTTTCTCTGGCTCTCTTATTGGGTCTTCCTGATTCATCTTTGTCGCTCTTTTCGCTACATGCCGAGCTAGCTGAGCCCCTTCTTGATAAGGGTGGCGTGCGCTGGATTGATGATCGTCTTCCGAACGCCTGCCCTTTGTCCATGTTCCAAAAATTAAAATCTCTTATGTCCGTTTGGTTGTGCGATTGGATTGTCTCATTTGCCCTCCCAGTAGTGATATTACTCCCTCCAGCCTGGGGTTCACCGGAGAAGGAGCCACGGTAGTTTTCTATCGCTGCAGTCCGGCCCGCTTGACCACCGTTCTGTGCGTGTGCTGGGGTATCCGAGCCCCCCTGCACCGTATCTTCTATCTTGCTATTCTTCTGATCCATATAGTTACTCCATTTGGTTTGTTCGGGTGTCCTTCCCTAGACAGATTGCCTTCTCTGCGGCTTCGAGTCCTGTCTACCCGTCTGCCAGTTTTGGTCCGCCCCGATTATTTGATTTTATCGGTACCACCCATATCTGGGAGTAGTAGTAGTAGTAGCAGTAGTAGTAGCAGTAGTAGTAGTAGTAGTAGTAGTAGTTGTAGTAGTAGTAGTAGTAGTTTTTTTCCTTTTGACTGATTGCTTCATCTCTCTGTTTCCACGGGTGTTTGAATAGTTTTAATTTGTCAGTAATTATCTAGCTTTCTCTTGATATTATAACCACATCTATTCAATAAGCAGTTTTTTATAATGACGGCAAAACACTTGATCCCCTATGATCTGAGACTGTTTCGCACCGAAATATTCCTTCTGGTATTGTATTCCTTCTAGCTTAGCTATGGTAGAATATACTATACATGATACCGTGGTCTGTTCAGCGATCGATTCTCGTCAAACAAATATAGGTGAGTTCGGAGCAGATGACGTGAAAGAGACGAAGATAAAAGATGGCTATAGTATGCTTGGTATGAATTGTGGATGGGCAGGTATCTGAATTTCATCTTTACTTTCCTTACCGTTCGCTGTTTCACATATTTTGTACCATTTATAACACTTTCACCAGCTTAGTATTCAAGTACTGCGTCTAAAAAAGTTTCACATCAAAAATTGGGTGTGCAACTCACACTTAATGGCTACTAACACACTTACATTCTTACGACACTAGCCTATGGCCTCGGTCGTAATTCTCATGCTCGTGCCTTAAATACTCATTACACAATATGCTATTACGATATAAGTAGGTTAACAACCATACAAATATAATAATGAGGTTAACTCACGTATATTGAACAATATTTCAAATAGAAACTACTTTAAAAATACATAATTTTCGGTTTTCGTCAATAAATCAGTACTCCTAAGTCTACCTCCACTTTTGCCCATTTGTAGACCACCAGTCTGCACTCTGGTATCGTCGCCGTCCTGTGATCTTCTTAGTCGTTTGCTCGTTTTCGAGCATCATAATTTCATGTATTGTTTTCTGTGGTGGCTTTCCATTCCTGTCTATCTTCTGCCATCTTGAATGTTTGGGTGAGGTTTTTGCCGGTTAGACCGGTTATAAGATCCATCCATGTATCTTGTAAGCGACCTTCCTCTTGATCTTTTGCCAGGGACTGACCCTTCCAAAGTGAGACAGTCAAGACCATTTCTTCTATCCACATGACCAAAGAATTTAGCTATTTTCTCCGCTATCACAATGCTCAATCTCTTCTTAATTCTGAGTTGGTCCAAAATGGATTGGTTGGTTCTTTTCTCCGTCCAGGACAGTCTCAGTATTCTGCGCCAGCAAAACATTTCGAAGGCATCTATCTTCCGCTTATCAGTCCTTTTTAAAGTCCAGCATTCTTATCCATATAGGATAGGAAGGCTGAAAACACCAAGCTCCTGACCAATCTCATTTTGGTGTTAAGGGATATGTGATGGCTTTTCCATACTTTGCTTAGTTTGGTCATGGATTCTTTCGCTATTGCGCTTCTCCTCTTTATCTCCTCGCTGGATCCGCCCGTGCTCGAGATTGTGGTACCAAGATATATGAAAGCGTCAACTGTCTCGATGTTGTTTATCCTTTTAACTTCAGGTCTGTTATTATTTTGGCGATCAATTATCACTATTTTGGTTTTCTTTTTGTTTATCTGTAGGCCAACTTCGTTGCTTGTTTCTTGGACTCTTCGTATAAGATTGATCAATTCTTCTTCCCATGCAACGATTAGAATTGCATCATCGGCGTAGCGCAAGTTACAGATCTTGATGTCGTCAATGGTAATTCCTGCCTGCCAGTCATCGAGCGCTTTCCTCATGATCTCGCCATAGATGTTAAAGAGTAGTGGGCTTAGTATACAACCCTGCCTGACTCCTTTACTCACTCTGAATGAATTGGTCAGATCTCCCTCTATTCTGAAGTACGCTGTGTTGTTGTATAAATTTTGTATTAGCGATATTAAGTGGTGAGGTGCGCCCATTTCAGTCAAGATCGTCCATAAATTTTGCCATCATATGCAGTCAAATGCTTTAGAGTAAATTATGAAACATAAGTAAGTAGGCACATTGAATTTCTTCGGTTTTTCGATTATTTGTCGGAGATACTAAACGTATCTGTTCTCTGGTTTCGCGCCCTGGGACAAATCCGGCCTTATCTGGTGGTAATTGTGGTAGAAGGTAAGGCTTTATGCGTTCCGATATTATCTTTGACATGACCTTGCTAGCGTGTGAAATAAGAGCTATTGTTCTATAGTTGTCGCATATATCTTTTGCTTCTTTCTTGTGTATTGGCACATATACTGACTTCGTCCAATCATCAGGCCGTATTCCATATCATTTGACAGATCCTATGAAGTAGTTCAACTCGGCCAGTGGCATAACTACACCCCCACCAGCCCCCGCCGCTCAGAGGGGCCCTAAAAAGGAAAAGCTCTGGAATACAAGGGCGCCTACGGGGCCCAAAAAAAAATTTGCGGGTGGGCCCGACATTTCTGGTTACGGCACTATGTATCCTCAAATGCAGTCAGTATTTCAGTAACCACGCCGTCCTCTCCAGGCGACTTGTTGCTTTTCAACTTGCTAACTGCTGCCATCACTTCTTCTCTCAATATGGGAGCTACCTTTTCGTTGTATGCTATAATTTGCGTGTGGCTTTCTGAGTTTCCAGTGTCTTCCATTAATTTCTCGCAATAGTTTTTCCATCGCTTCTTTGCCTGTGCAGCCTGTGCTATGTATGTTATTAGTTTACCATCTTCCGATCTTATTGTCCAGGACTTTGAGTTGAACGTACGTATAATTTGGTTGACTTTGTTAAGCAGGACCTTTGACTCATCGTTGTGTGCGTGATGCTCGACTTCTGTGCATATAGGTACATTTTTTGGCACTCTTTTGTAAAACTTTTGTGGTCCTAAAATGAGTATTCCTTCCTAATAGAAGACGCGTCCAAAGCCATTTCTGGATTGCTCCCGGAAAAAATCCAAAGCGAAGTATGAGTACAGTATTCAACACGTATAAGAATTATTGCATTGAAAAGAAAGCACACAATGTGCAACTGAAAAGGTTCTAAGTCTCTCTGGGCCTTTTATTTAATGATACGTACAATGATATCTATAAAAATGAATATCGATATGAGCAATTATATATTGAAAGTTATAAAAAAAATAACGTAAAAGACAAGTGATAAACTTAGAAGATCGATACATACGAAAGGGGCAGTAGCTGATATCCAATATTATATAAATCAGGCAAGGATGGTAGAGGCTAATCAAAGAGATGAAAATAAAAAATATCTTAGGGCTCAACAGAAGAAAATTATGCATGAACAATAATAATTATGGAGGAGATACACATCCAGTATAGTGGATGGTTACACATCCGTTAGGCAAAAGATGTGAAAAAGCAAAATATAATTATTGAACATGAAAAGTTCAGTAGATGGTTTGACCAGAACCAGTGTAATGTCCAATCTAACCAAAACCAACCAATTCTAACCTAAGACTGATCTAGTTTAACCAAAACTAACCTTATCCCAATCAGTTTAATTAAAACTAACGCAAAATCATAAAAACCGGCCTAAACTAACCTAGTCAAAACACCGAACTAACCCAAATTTAAATAATCTAAATATACAGGGTGTTTCTGAAATACAGCGCAATAAGTTCGGCACATATTCTTCACATGAAAGTAAAAAAAGTTCATATAAACCAGAATCCGATAACACTTCCTCAGGAAGTTAGAATCTTTCGAAGATGGCTTCCATAAACTAGTTTTCTTTTTATAGCTCCGGAACTACCTCAGCTATCACAACCAATTTTAGAAAATAAATTTCTATTTGTAAGATTATTAGATTTTATTGGATAATGTTAAATTTAACCATGGAGGTACTTGAGAAATCTAACTCTATTCCCGTGAGACTAAGATTGATTTTGCTATGTCTGTCACATAAAGAGATACTATGCATTCATTTCTCAAAGCTGAACTGCTTTCGAGAAATGTAAAGAAAAATGTCAAAATGCAAATATTTCAAGCCTTATACGGATGGGGTTAGATGTATCCAAGTACCCCCTGGTCAAATTTAACATTATCCAACGCGCTGAAATAATTTTACTTAGACAGTAATTTATGTCGCAATATTGGTTCTGATATCTCAGTTAGGCCCGGAGGTATAAAGCTAATTTATATAAATAAATCGGAGTACATGCAAAATTATGAAATATACTTACATTACATAGTGGGAAGCTACAAGATAGTTAAGAAGAAAGAAGATATGTAGAACTTAATACTTTGACAAAAACGATCAACTTTTATCAAATTTTCCGATAAAATAATTATTCAGAATTAAGCAATGCTGCATATCTTTTGGGATCTTTGCGAGTAAGCAATTGACGGTAAATCTCAATAATAGCAATTATTATCATTTTTTGTCGGCTCCGAAGTTACAGCTAGGTTAAGGAGATTTTAAAATTCCTCTTGAATAGCGATTCACTATTAATGTGTTTGAATTGCTTCCTAGTCGGCATAATTGTACTGTCAACGGTGAAAACGCTCCAATATTACTCGTTATTAACAGTAGCGTAGTTCTTACTAGAACATTGACAACAACAGGGAATATCAGTATAATGCAAAGTATTCTCAAAAAATGATTCTTGCCAGTGAGGCGTGATTATAAATTTTCAATGTTCGTCAAAGAAGTCCATGCCATTAATACTGTTTTGGTGTTATTACCGCTAATACTCATTGTGTCCCAATAAACATTATATGTGCATGCAATACGAATCTTTGTTGTCAAGCTTCGAAATGAAAACACATTTTTCAGTTTGAAGTTGTTCTCTAAACTCTCCATAAAAAATCAGAGGCTTAGTTGACATCCAACAAAAAGGTACGTTGTGAAGCTCAAAATAAACGAGGGAGTAGAATAGATTAACATATATTTTTTATTCTTTGGCTAGGAAATTCAGCAATTACGGTCATCGCAATTGTTATACGTGAACCTAACGTGAAATCGAAAAGCGAAATTTTACCACAAGTTATAGTCGATAGGTTCTCCTTTAAAATTCTTCTCTCTTTGCTGATATATTTATAAACATATTAGTGGAATGGATTTTTTGCACCATCATCTGCATGATCTTGTTATTTTTTTATATAACTGAGATACTCGGGATAATTTTTAAAATTTTAGACCTACATCACTCCTGTCAACTTTTCCAAAAACCTTGGAGATGCTGGACGACTAAACTCACTGCTCTCTGCGTAAATAATAATATTCTGGAGGCATCTACATCGCGCGGCAAATTAAGATTTAACAAAGGCTTCTCTGACTGGCGCCATGTGTCATAGGATACTGTTACGGAAACTTGTTTGATTATCACTTTTTAGTCGGTTTTAATGAAGATATATTTTGGTTTTGAGCGGAAACTTTTGGTGGCATATTCCTCATGGTAAATTTCTTATGTTCATATACTTTTCTATGGAAAGGAATATGCTGGTAAATAATTTTAGGTTTGTTTATTCGTAAGCGGTTAGGTTCGTGAGGCATTGGAATTAAAACTAAAACCAATATTTTCTCCAATTATTTATTGACACCATCAAGTTTACCGCCAGTACCTATCAAATCGAAAAAATATGTACATCGAACTTCAAAATTATTCACACAAATAAATTCAAAAATGGTGAATACTGAATATGGAGGAAGTTCAAAAGACTCACTTACGCCACTGGCTGCAATCATACGCAATTACATAAAGAGAGCAAATGGGCGTACTCCACAGTCTTCAAATTGTAAGAAGACATTGTTATGTTACGAAGTGAAAATAATTATTCCCATTTTACGTTATAAAGATATATCGGCAGCTGGCTTGGCCTTTAGATTTATTGCTCTTTTGTCGGATCTATCTGGAATGAATAAATACAGAATTTGTCATTGTGGATACGGGATATTCTCTTTAGCGGGGACGTTATGACATTGCTGATGTATCGTCCAAAACGAAATTTTCAAAATTTATTTTTACGAATTGCGATTTACGTTTCATTGCAATGAGGTACTTATATTAGAGTAGAGTTTATAATGTTGTCAATCAACCGTAACAATAGCGAAAATAAGTCTTTAATAGTCTAAAAATTAAAAGTGTTAAAATATCAAATACTAAATAAATAAATAATGCCATTTACTTTTAAAACAAATTCTTAAAGGCAGACCCACCATTAATTATTAAAAGTAATCAGAAAAAGTAAAATTGTCCTGGCTGTCGTATTTAGTGATTAAGTGTTATTTATCTTCTTATATTAAAATAATCTACAGCTCACCTATAACTAAGGCAGAGAATGAGGAATAAGTTCCACAATTTTGGTCTCTTTTTGGGATAATTTAAAAAAAAATTTAGGCATACTTAGTGTAATTGAAGTGGAAGATATGACATTAAAAATTCTAGCATTGCTTGAAAATTTATTTTAAAAATTTTGCGTTTTGCACTGTTGGCAATTGAGATTAATCGAAAAAAAAATAAAATAAAATAAATATATATATATATATATATATATATGTATATATA
>JAEQML010077306.1:0-12943 GCA_016904865.1 Pissodes strobi
GGCTAGGAGGTGACGGCAACGGCGTGGCTGCGCGGGGTTGGAGACGTTGAGACGTACTTTTGGGCGAGCAGCGAAACGAACAACATAGCAATTTATTTCTTTACAATTTACATTACGTATTTTCATGTAAAATTTGTTAATATACAAATAAAAGGTTAAACTAGTCTATGTTCACGAAGTTTATTCAAATACGTGATTAAACATGATGGTCCTTCAGATGCCGAATTATTGAGAGCTGGTGTAAAAATCGGGAGTAAAAATTGCTGCTCGTCCGCCATATCCCAAATTGGGTAAGTCCTTATTCGTCCAACATTCCCTTTTTCCATTGCATGTGCTGTTTTCATGTGTTGCGGAAGCGGTGTGCATTTGTTCGAATGCGATTTTTTAAATTTATTTGATTTATTTTCTCGAAAACGTGTGACATTATTTCTTATGCGAATTATACGATTATTTTTTACGCGGTTATTTTTCGGTTAAGCTTAGTTTTATTAAAACTAAACGAACCCCCTTTTATGCGTGACTAGTCGTTTTGATATTTTATATCGTAAAACTATTTCAGCATGTCAGTGGAAGAAATTAAAAGGCTTAAGCGTCAAAGAGGATCCGTTAAAGCCAAGTTGACAATATTTTCCAAATTTCTAAGCGACTTAAACACAAGAATAAATACAGGTGTAGACGAGAGTGATTATTACGAATTAGAGGCGCGTGTTAATCAGATTGATATTATTTTAGCCGAATTTAACGATATTCAGGGAAAGTTAGAAATTATTGTAGACGATGATCAATTAGATGAACAGTATACAGAACGCGAAACATTTTGTACATTATATTTTGGCGAAGTATCTAAAGCGAAAAAAATCCTTACAAAATATAACGACGATAACTCAAGTATTGAGACCGATAATGGACACCTTCATCATGATAACGTTAATATTAAACTTCCGCCTATAGAGGTTCCAAAATTCCGTGGCGACTACGAGGGCTGGTTGCAGTTTCGCGAAACCTTTGAATCGTTAATACATACTAACAATTCGCTAAATAACATTCAAAAGTATCATTATTTGAAGGTATCGTTATCGGACAATGCTTCAGAGGTAATAGCGGCTCTGGAATTTTCTGCCGACAATTACGCATTGGCGTGGGAGCTATTATGCGAGAGATTTAACAACAAACGGCTTCTTATACAAAACCATGTCAAAGCTATTTTCAACATAGAAGTTATTTGCAAAGAATCATCTAAAGTATTGCGAAATATTATTGATGCTATGTCAAAGCATTTAAAGGCGTTAAAGCAGCTAAAGCAACCTACTGATGCGTGGGACACTTTAATTATCTACATAATAGCTTCTAAGTTGGATAGCGGCACGGCACGTGACTGGGAACAATACATTTCTAGCACGGACACTCCGACTCTTAATGATCTAAAATCTTTTTTAAAGTCTAAGGCGGATCTCCTAGAAACATTGGAATAAAAAAATGTGGATACTGCTAGGTCTAATAAAGGGCACTATAAACCTAATGGGACAAAAAACTTCCTTACTAACGAAATGAATGAAAACGTAAACAATTTCGAAACGTTAAACGTAGACTTAGATTCAAATTCGAACTATTCAGGGTCCAATAATTTTTATTGTACCTTTTGTAAACAAAATACTCACTACATAAGAAATTGTCTGGAATTCTTAAAACTGTCAACAAACGATAGAAGTGAGCGTGCTAAGCAACTCAAATTGTGTATAAACTGTTTGAGGTTCGGACACAACAATACGATTTGTAGATTGAGTAACTGTAGAAAGTGTAATGGCCGGCACAACACTTTATTGCATCCTACCAAATCAAACACAAATCCGCAAAATAATACTAATTCTACCACGTCTCTTACTACATACGACGCAAACGTAAACGGAGTGTTATTATCAACAGCTCTTATACAAATCGTTGATCAAATGGGTGAGGCGCATACTGTACGTGCTATTTTAGATTCGGCTTCTCAATCTAGTTTTATAACCTCCGAATTATGTCGAAGGTTGAAGTTAAGTACAAAAGATGTCTCTATGGCGGTGACTAGTATAAACAACGCTATTTCAGAAATTAAATATAAATGCGACATAAAAATTCAGTCTCAACATAATTCATACAATGCTAATATCCCTTGTTTTGTCATCGATAACATATCAGGCACTCTTCCAAGTTTGCCGGTAGATTGTAATAAGCTTAAAATACCTCAAAATATACTTTTGGCAGACGCCTCTTTTGCAAAACCTGGGCCGGTTGATATTTTAATAGGCGCCAACTTATTTTGGGAACTTATATCTATAGGTCAAATTAAACTGGGTACCAATCTTCTAATTTTGCAGAAGACTGTTTTCGGCTGGATAGTTTCCGGTCCCCTGGGACCAAATGTCGGTGAAAAAATTCATTGCAATTTTAATAAAAACTTAGACATACAGGGCCAACTTGCAAAGTTTTGGGAAATGGAAGAGTGTACTGTCAAGGTTCACTTATCAAAAGAGGAAGAATTATGTGAACAACACTTTATAAAAAATACAATACGCGATAAAAATGGGCGATTTGTTGTCGCGATTCCATTCAAGGACAATTTGGACAAATTAGGCGATTCAAGAGAGCAGGCGATAAAGCGATTTTTGTCCTTAGAGCGAAAGCTATCTCGAGACTCTCAGCTGCGTAATGACTATCACCAATTTATGCGCGAATACGAGAACTTGGGTCATATGCGTAAGCTTTCCGAAACTAATGCGGCGACAATTTGTTATTACATGCCTCACCATGGGGTACGTAAACAGGATAGCTTAACAACGCGTCTCAGAGTGGTCTTTGATTGTAGCGCACCAACAACTTCCGGTGTCTGTATGAATGACATACAGATGGTCGGGCCGACCATACAAAACGATCTGCTATCAATTCTCCTAAGGTTTAGAACATACGAGTTTGTTGTAACTGCCGATATAGCAAAGATGTATCGGCAAGTTCTCATAAAACCTGAGCAGTGCGCTTTGCAAAGAATTGTCTGGCGATATCATGATACGGAACCACTTGATACTTACGAGCTTCAAACCGTCACTTACGGTACCAGTAGCGCGGCATTTCTTGCTATACGAAGTTTATTTCAGCTGGCGCTAGATTGTAGCGAATCGCATCCAAACGTTTCCGAAATTATCAGAAATGATTTTTATGTAGACGACGCCTTGTTTGGCGCCGATTCAATATCAGAGGCATCTCAACTTAGCTTTGAATTATTAAATGTCTTGCGCATGGGTGGTTTTGAGTTACGAAAGTGGCATTCTAATTCACGCGAAATCGTACAAAATATTACGTCTAACGGGACCGTTACCGATAATATTATTAAAATAGGCGCTAATGAAACCATGAAAACACTGGGTATTGCCTGGTCAAGTGAAAATGATAATTTAACGTACAACATCGGTATTGTGCCAAAGGATGGTAGGGTTACCAAGCGTGTTATACTTTCTTGCGTTAGTCAAATCTTTGATCCGCTAGGGTTGTTAAGTCCATGCGTTATACCGATAAAAATCTTATTGCAAAAGCTTTGGCTAGAAAGATTGGCTTGGGACGAATCGGTTCCTATTTCTATTCATACAGTTTGGCTAAAATTCAGAAACGAGATTTCTAGCTTAAATAACGTTGACATTCAGCGTCATGTGATTTGTCACAATTCTAAATTCATTGAAATGCATTGCTTTTCAGATGCGAGTGAACTAGCATATGGGGCATGCATATACATTCGGTCAATCGGCGAGCGGGGCGACATTCACGTGAGTCTACTGTGTTCTAAAACTAAAGTAGCTCCACTAAAGGTTATTACACTTCCTCGATTGGAATTATGCGGGGCTGTTCTTTCTGCTAGATTAGCAGAAAAGGTCGAATCATCTTTTAGGTTAGAGATTAATAATATCGTGTTCTGGACAGATTCTACAATTGTGTTGGGGTGGCTCAAAATGTATCCGGGCGCTCTAAAAACGTTCGTAGCCAATCGAATCTCCGAAATACAAGATTTAACCGCTAGTCGGACTTGGCGACACGTTTCTACAAATCACAACCCGGCCGATATTCTTTCACGCGGCGTATCTCCTATTGACATACGAAATTGTGAGCTATGGTGGAATGGCCCCGAATGGTTGGCAAAATGCAATAACCAATGGCCAGATTCAAAATTAATCATTGAAAATTTACCAGAATTAAAAGCGCAAACGCTAACCTTAAAAAATAAAACCTCGATTATTGACTTTTCTAGATTTTCCTCATTGAATCGTTTAAAGCGCGCAACAGCCTATATTTTTAGGTTTTTACATAATTGCAAAAATCCGAAAGACAAAATTACTGGAATCATATCAATACAAGAACTCGACGAGGCATTTTTGTTTCTATTAAAACAATCACAACGCGAGTCTTATGTAGATGAACTCGAAAAACTGTCAAATGGTCAGAATTGCATTGACAAAGGTAAATTGTTTAACCTAAATCCGTTTCTTGACAAGGCAGGATTATTAAGAGTAGGGGGTCGTTTAAAAAATTCCTCATTTCATTATGACAAGAAGCATCCCATTATTATTTCTGTTAAACATCGTTTATGCAAGTTAATTTTTAAACACGAGCATCTAAAAATGCTTCACGCGGGACCTCAATTGCTATTGAGTAATATTCGCGAAGTAATATGGCCCGTAGCTGGTCGAGATCTGGCAAAGCGTACTGTTCGAGAATGCGTAACTTGTTTTAAATTTAATCCTAAAACAATCTCTCCGCTAATGGGTGATCTTCCACAGAAACGTCTAGAAGCTACCTACCCATTTAATATAAGTGGTGTCGATTATGCGGGACCCTTCTTAATAAAGGATAGAAAAGGTAGAGGTTGCAAGGTTAGTAAATGTTATTTAGCATTGTTTGTATGTTTTGCTATACGAGCTATTCACCTAGAATTAGTCTCGGATTTAAGCGCCGACGCGTTTATTTTAGCTTTAAAGCGTTTTATAGGTCGAAGGGGAAAGCCCACCCGAATTTACTCCGACAATGGGACCAACTTCGTAGGGGCCAATTCTGAATTGAAAGAACTTGGAGATTTTTTACGTAATAATCGCAATCAGATATCCGAATCTTGTGTCAATGAAGGTGTCGATTGGCGGTTCATTCCCGTAAATTCTCCACACTTTGGGGGCCTGTGGGAGGCGGGCGTGAAATCAAGCAAATTCCATTTAAGGCGGGTAGTCGGTAACAACATTTTAACTTTCGAGGAAATGTGCACCGTGTTTGCGCAGATTGAATCTGTACTAAATTCCCGCCCAATCTCCTCACTCACAACTGACCCAAATGACCTTAACCCTTTAACACCTGCCCACTTTTTGATCGGAAGATCCTTACAAGCTACACCCGAACCTAGCATCACACGTCTACCAGTTGGACGCTTATCACGTTATCAGCTACTAGAGCAAATGCGGCAGAACTTCTGGACACGTTGGTCCAAGGAATACGTGTCGGAAATGCAACAACGTATGAAGTGGCGAAAAACGCAAGGTGAAGCATTCATTGGGGCTATGGTCCTGGTAAAGGAAGATAACCTCCCTCCGATGCGTTGGAAAATGGGGCGGATCGTATCTCTCCATCCAGGCAAAGATGGAATATCCAGGGTTGCATCCATCCAGACTAGCAGCGGTGTCATCAAACGAGCGTGCCAGAAGCTGTGTCCTTTGCCAACCGGCGAAACCATTGAAAGCGACCCCTTCCAAGGCGGGGGGCATGTTGGGGACGACCAGCAAAATCCGGCAACGTAGCTTGTCAACGCATTGGTCGGCTAGGAGGTGACGGCAACGGCGTGGCTGCGCGGGGTTGGAGACGTACTTTTGGGCGAGCAGCGAAACGAACAACATAGCAATTTATTTCTTTACAATTTACATTACGTATTTTCATGTAAAATTTGTTAATATACAAATAAAAGGTTAAACTAGTCTATGTTCACGAAGTTTATTCAAATACGTGATTAAACAAGCAGCTAAAAATACAACATTTTTGTTTCTTAATTTGTTTTCGTATCTTGCTTCGTTTTCGAGAAAAAAAAAATAAAAACCAGTTCTTTGATTTGGGACAAGCAATAACCAGCTTTTTCAAATTTTACTGCTTTAAACGTCTGGGCATCTGAATAATACTTTTGACAGTTCGTATAATTTAAAATAATAATATGCTTTTTTATCGTCTAAAATCCGTTTAAAAACGATTTTAAATGGCAAAATTGTATAAAAATCCGAAAATTCGGACTTTTTTAGGGCGATAGCCGTGTCTTCGGACGAATTTGTCGTGGATTTTGAAGCGAAAATCAATTTAAATTCAACCGTCTATTAAAAATAAGCTGTGATATGGATCCAAATACACTGCGAATATAATATAATAAAAATAATACTTTGACGGTTCATTTAATTTTAAATATGCTTTTTTATCGTCTAAAATCCGTTTGAAACGATTTTAAATGGCAAAATTGTATATAGTACTGTCCTAGCGGCTAGAATCGGTTTACACATTTCCGTTCCATTTGCCGAGATTTACCCTCATACCGCCGCGTAAGATGTTTACACATCAAAAACTCAAGGGCATTCAAGATCAAATTACCTCAATGTCATTCAAGGTAAAGGACACCACAAAACAGTTCCAAGGACCTTCAAGGTCATACACGCTTGGAGCAATCCCAAGGTCATATGCGCGACCTTCAACAAAAACTCAAGGACATTCAAGGTAAAATATCAAGGACATTCAAGGTGAAATTAGGCCAATGTGGTTCAAGGTCGAATACACTTAAGACCAAGTGGGCGGGGGTCTATCTCAAAGTCACCGGAGGGGGGTGAGGGGGCAAAAAATTGGAGGGGAAGAATTGAGGCCGTCTCTAGCACTCTACTGTGGATTAATTCACTGCATACTTTCGACAGGAAAATCTACAAAGCTTGTTCTTTTACCAGCTACTCATCTTGGGCCGACATCCTTTGATTTGGAAAAGTCAATAATCAAATTTTGCAAATTTTAGAAGAGGGCTATGACTCAATATTGGTTTAAACGTCTGGACATCTGAATAATACTTTTGACAGTTCGTTTAATTTAAAATAATAATGTGCTTTTTATCATGTAAAATCCGTTTAAAAACGATTTTAAATGACACAATTGTATAAAAATCGCAAAATTCGGACTTTTTTAGGACGATAGCCGTGGCTCCGGACGAATTTGTCGTGGATTTTGAAGCGAAAATTCATTTTAAATTCAACCGTCCATTAAAAAAAACAAACTTATAGAAGGAAAATTATAGAAGAGGGCCATGACTGAATATTGTTTTAAAAGTCTGGCCATCTGAATAATACTTTTGACGGTTCGTTTAATTTAAAATATGCTTTTATATCGTCTAAAATCCGTTTAAAACCGATTATAAATGGCAAAATTGTATAAAAATCCTCAATGCGACGGGCTTATAATGTCACAATCGGTTTACACATTTCCGTCCCATTTGCCGAGATTTACCCTCATACCGCCGCGTAAGATGTTTACACATCAAAAATGGCTAGATATGAAAACAGAAAAAATTACCCTTCACTTTTAGATAGGAAAATCTATTAATATAATATAATTATAGTCAAAAGCGATCTTATCGTGCGGGTCCAAAGGTCACAATTTTCAGTAAAAACTTCATTTGTGGCAGATTTTGCGTGTAAAATCTGTCAAAGTAATGACATTTAATGAAAAATAATAATAAATAAATAAATAATAAATAAAAATGTGACCTTTGGACACGCACGATAAGACCGCTTTTGACTATGTATAGCCACAACGTTACTGTAATATTTTTAACCTGTTCTGATTCTGTTTAGCCCGTTTTGGCTATTTCTAGTCACTTTTGGTTAGTCTCTCAAACAACTTTCCGTTAGTTCCAACTTATTGATATGTAAACATCTTACGCGGCGGTATGAGGGTAAATCTCGGCAAATGGGACGAAAATGTGTAAACCGATTCTAGCCACTAGGGCGGTATTATATACAATTTTGCCATTTAAAATAATTTTAAATGGATTTTAGATGATAAAAAATCACATTTTAAATTAAACGAACAGTCAAAAGTAATATTTATTAATTATTATATTCGCAGTGTATTTGGATCCATAGCTCAGCTTATTTTTAATGGACGGTTGAATTTAAAATGAATTTTCGCTTCAAAATCCACAACAAATTCGGCTATCGTCTTAAAAAAGTACGAATTTTTGGGTTTTTATAAAATTTTGTCATTTAAAATCGCTTTTAAACGGATTTTAGATGATAAAAGAGCATAATATTATTTTAAATCAAACGAACTGTCAAAAGTATTATTTAGATGCCCAGACGTTTAAAACAATATTGAGTCATAGCCCTCTTCTAAAATTTGCAAAATTTGGTTATTGACTTTCCCAAATCTAAGGATGTCGGCCCAAGATTACTAGGTAAATAAGCTGTGTCCATATGTTGATGTTATTCCTGATGGCATTAGATTATCGTGTCGAATTTGTGCAGTGAATTAATCCACTCCGAAGCTGCCAGTAAGTATTATTAAATAATCCTAACTAATATTATAGATGCGAGTGTGTTTGTTTGTTTGTTTGTTTCTTACGCTTTCACGCATAAACTGTTTCAATCATCATGAAATTTTGTACAGATATTTTCAAGAGTGTAGTAAAGAACATAGGTTTAGCTTTTACCCGGGGCTTCGTTCGCGTTGATTTTATATTATTTTAAACTTGGTTATTAAACGTAATTTTTATTCTATGACCAAGCTAAAACGTACAGGCAACGGCCATAGCATGTTGAAAATGCCAGTTTTCGTCCGATCACTGAAGTTAAGCAACGTCGGGCAGGGTTAGTACTTGGATGGGTGACCGCTTGGGAACACAACGTGCTGCTGTCATTTTTTTACAACCGATGTCGTTATAGGATATGTTTACACATCAGTGTCTCGACTACTAACAGATTCGCTCATTTTTTTTTAGTCATTTGAACTGACTCCGATACGTTATAATCAAATTTAATCTTTTTAGTTAGTTTTGGTTAGCCGCAAAAATTCGGTTTGTTTTGGTTAGTTTCAACTTACTTTAATTTTTGCAATTTAATCCGATACGGTTTAGCCCGTTTTGGTGCTTTTGGTTACTTGTGATTAGTTTCGGTTAGTCATTCAATTAGCTTTCGGTTAGCTTTAGTTAGATTTAAATTATTTTAGTAATTTGAACCGGTTCCGATACGTTATGGTTAATTTTAGTTAGTCGGCAAAATTCGGTTAATTCAAGTTCGTTTCACCTTATAACCTTAATATTTTTAATCTGTTCTGATATGTTTTAGCCCATTTTGGTGCATTTGGTTACTATTGGTTAGTCGCTCACTTTCGGCTAATTTCAGTTAGTTTTAATTTATTTTAGTTATTTGAACCGGTTCCAAAACGTTATAACCAATTTTAGTGCTTTTGGTTAGTCACCAAAATAAGGTTAATTTGAATTAGTTTCAACTTACTTCAATATTTTTAATTTTTTCGATACGTTTTAGCCCGTTTTGGTGCTTTTAGTTACTTTTGGTTAGCTTTGGTTGGATATTCAATCAATTTTCGGTTACTTTCAGTAAGTTCCAATTTATTTGAGCCATTTGATTCCGATACGTTAAAACAATTTAAACGTTTTTGGTTAATAATGTAGGTCGTCGCAAAATTCGGTTAATTTGGGTTAGTTACTTATTTTATTCGTAATCTGTTCCGATACGTCTTAGCCCATTTTGGTTACTCTTGATTCAACAACATCTTTTGGTTAAGTTTAGTTACTTTTAATTTATTTTAGTCATTTGAACCGGATCCGATACGTCATATCCAATTTTAATGTTTTTGGTTAACTTTAGTTAGTCGCCAAAATTCGGTTAATTGTTAGTTTCAACTTGTTTTAGCCCCTTTTGCTGCCTTTGGTTACTTTTGGTCCATTTTGGCTAGTCGGTCAATCAACTTTCGGTTAATTTCAGTTAATTTTAATTTATTTTAATCATTTGGACCAGTTCCGTTACACTATAACCAATTTTAGAGTTTTTGGTTAGTCACCAAAATTCGGTTAATTTAAATTAGTTTTAACTTACTTCAATATTTTAAATCTATTTCGATGCGTTTTAGCCCGTTTTGATGCTTTTAGTTACCTATTATTGGTTAGTCGTTAAGTCAAGCCTCAGTAAAGTTCAGTTAGTTTTAATATATCTTAGTCATTTGAACCGGTTCCGTTACGTTATAAGCAATTTTAATGTTTTGGTTAGTTTTAGTTAGTCGCCAAAATTCGGTTAATTTGGGTTAATTTTAACTTACTTCAATATTTTTAATCTATTTCGACATGTTTTACCTGTTTTGGTGCTCTTAGTTACTTTTGGTTAGTTTTGATTAGACATTCAATCACCTTTCGATATGTCATAACCAATTATAATGCTTTTGGTTAGTTTTGGTTAGTCACCTAAATTCGGTTAATTTGGGTAAGTTTTAACTTACTTCAATCTTTTTAATCTATTTCGATATGTTTTAGACCGTTTTGGTGCTTTTAGTTATTTTTGGATAGTCATTCAATCATCTTTCGGTTACTTCCAGTTAGTTCCAATTTATTTTAGTAATTTGAACCGGTTCTGATACGTTATAAGCAATTTTAATGTTTTTGCTTAGTCACCAAAATTCGGTTAATTTGGGTTAGTTTTAACTTACTTCAATATTTTAAATCTATTTCGATACGTTTTAGCCCGTTTTGGTGCTTTTCGTTAGTTTTGGATAGTCGTTCAATACACTTTCGGTTAGTTTCAGTTAGTTCCAATTTATTTTAGTCATTAGAACCGATTCCGATACGTTATAATCAATTTATGTTTAAATAAACAAGCTAACACGATCTCTCACGCGTACGACGTTATGTGTGTCAAATGTAGCTTGCACTTTTTCACGATTTGAGGCCCTATTTAGGAAAACAGAAACATTTTCAATGTTAAAACAAAACGATAACCTAAACCCGCAAGCGCGACTATGCAACAGATCTCTCACAGGGTACATGCTCGTTTATTGTTGCAACGTTGCGACCTCCGCCCGACGGTCGTAAAATATCAGTACATTTACGACCGTCGATCGCGAACCTCTGTTAAAATACAGCTGCTTCAAATGCTCCGCGTAACGCGCGTACACGGGCCACAATGAATTTGGCAGCGGTGCACGTTTTGTGCCGGAACGCTGTGTCCGCATTTAGAATAAGCGGTATTTTGCGAGCATTTCATACCAGATTTATTGTTAAATATTAAATATTACTTTAAGCCGCTCACGTTGGTCTGTTTTCGAATTAGTGACTGACGTCACTGACTATTATTTCCGTCTCAAGGTATAATTTCATAGAAGCTGTAAACCTTACCCTATCAACAAATTATTTTCAATATAATTCCGATTTTTACCAACAAATAAATGGTTGTGCAATGGGCTCACCCATTTCTTCCACTATAGCCTAGTTGGTTATGGAGTTTTTGGTAGAAACCGTAATAGAAAAGTTAAACTTTGAATTGGTTTTTTTTAAACGTTTTGTGGACGATTGCTTGTTGGCCTTGCCGAAAGATAAGACCGATGAAGTGATTATGGCCTTCAATGGTTTCCACCAAAAATTACAGTTTACTTCTGAAATTGAACAAAACAACATTATTCACTTCTTAGATATGACCTTAACCCGAAAAAATAATAAAATTTTAACCAAATGGTATACTAAACCAACATAGTCGGGCAGATACCAAAATTATAATTCCAATCACCCCAAAAACCAAAGATTAAGTGTGATAATTGGGCTAACAGATAGGGCAATAGCACTAACCTCCCTCGAATACAGACCTGAAGCTTTAAAGAAGGTCAGGGAAGTCTTACTTACAAACAATTTTCAACTAAGTGACATAAATCAAATATTTAAAAAAAGAACATATAAATATCACAATAAAAAAACTGTATTAAAGGATAAAAAAGATGATCAAAATAAATATGTAGCGCTACCTTATACAAGTAGCCTATCTGAAAAAATTAAATACACTCTGGGAAAACATAATATTACAGTATGTCACAAAGCTCATAACCGCCTTGGTTCTCTGTTTACACAATTAAAAAGCAAAACACCGACCTTAAAAAGATCAAATGTAGTTTACTCAATACCCTGCACGAACTGCCCTAAAGTATACATCGGAATGACCTCCCAACTACTTAAAAACAGGTTAAATGGACATAAATACACAAAAAACGCTGCTACTGCATTATTAAAACACATAAAAAATGAAAATCATACTTTTAAGTATGACAACACTAAAATTTTAAACAATGACAATAATTATCATAAATTAGCTATGAAAGAAATGATAGAAATAAGAAGGAACCCAAATGCAGTAAATGACAGAGCGGATGTTGGAAATTTGAGCAAATTTATAATAATCTCATTCTTATATAAAATAAATTAAACATAGGTATATCCTCTCAATATCATACTCCCACACTTTTAGCTAATCCTCTTAATATAGCAAATTGTACATATATTCTCTATACCGACAGAAAAACTAATCACTATAGTTAATAAAAAAAATTATCAAAATAAAGAAAATCAACAACGGCTATCATACACGTTATTTAGAACATTAATGTGCCAAATTGCTCACAACTAGCAATAATACAAATGCCATTCAATTTCAAGGTGCGTATCAAACACAAATTTTAATTTATTTTAACATTATATCATTTGTATGTGTAGTGTAACCTAATGTAAACTGTGTCAAATTTTTATTTATATTTTAGGCTATTAAATGAATCTTTTGAAAATGCCCTAAACCATGGGCGAAACGTAAAGGAAATTAAATGCTTGTATCACATCTGAACCTATACCCAAGAAAAAAGAAACGAATTTTAT
>JAEQML010077309.1:0-12942 GCA_016904865.1 Pissodes strobi
AGCGAAGCTACAAGAATTACCCATTTAATGAAATTTTTATGTGAATTTAGTTAGAGCTCTTTTATAGATCAATAATTTATGTCAAAATTGTAAAAAGATTTAGCGCCACAAGAAACTTCACCGAATAAATTTGATATAATTATCTCAAGCTAACTAAAATTACACATTTTCAATCAATTTATTCCTGGACTAGTCGAGAATAAGAAATTAGATATATTTACCTATATTTCCCAAACAAAATTTTATTTTCCTAGTATTAAAATGAAGTTGACAGAACTATAATTCAATTAGAATTTATATTAGTACGGTTTAAACTTATAACCCCAATTGCAAAAAAGATTTCATAAATTATCTAAGCTCTTTTTTATTTAATTACTTACAAATAATGCAGTGGCATACCCAAGAAGGGGAGGAGCGATTGCTCCCCCTTCCCAACCCTATTCTTTAGCGTTTTCGTGGCGTCCCGCCCCCCATACGTAATGAAAAATAACACTGAAGTTATTTTTATAATACTCCGTACCTGTTAAATGTATTTCGCTATGCAACTATTTCGAAAATTTTCCTTGTATGCTTAGAATATCTAAAATGTAAGTTAGGTTTCCATTGTATTAAAAATAACAATATTGTTACACTGATCTTATTACTGACAAATCAGGGCGCGATGCTATTCAAAAGCTAAGCCGCCGTGTTGAAAAAAGTATGGCGTGGCGTGGCGGCTATTTGATCTGATTTTGTCGGTATTGGATATTTTATTTAAAAAATAATTTTAGAACAAATCATGTCAGTGTTTTCATTTAAAATAATAATGGTGTAATCAGCATTAAGCGTTGGGTGCCAAATATCTAACCTTGTTTGCTAATTGCTCATTAGACGGTCCATATGTCAGGTTTACTCAGCGGATTCAATATTTTTTTTAAAGACGTGGGTCTGTCTTGGCAATTAGGGTAGAAGCCAATAATTTTTTTTTACAAAAAATTCATCAATGATTATTGATCCTTGAAAATATTATAATACAATTTAGAAAAATACCCAGTAAAAGAACGTTGAAAAAATTTTAATAGACAGATTAGTTATTATTTTGACAATTTACCAAAATAAATATCAAGATTTCAAATAACTTATTTACTTAAAAGTAAACTTACATCTTACACCAACTCTTTCAGTATAGTTAACCCAATGTCAAATCAATTTGAGGTTATAGTTACTCTCTTAAACTAATAAGAAGATTGTATCGTAAGGTATCACACCGATGTTACAAGGATAATAAAGTAAAGCAACATAAGATACTATTTATTAAACTATTAACCTAAATCATTCCCATGGCAACGACAATATCAGTAGACCAATGAAAAGTCCTCAATAATACCAAATCAATAAATTAACCACTGCGGTAAATATGTATATATACAGCCGTTAATTATCTATAGGTAAACAAATTAAATGAGTTCATTTCAGTTATGTGAAATAAATTACTGCCATGAGCTTTACAGCCAAATACGGTAAAAATTAACTCAACCAGCCATTCGGACACTAACCAAATAAATTCTTTAACTAACTAAAAATAAAATTGAGTATCTCTTTTAAAGGTGATACATTCATTAATTAAAATTATATATACCGGTAAGCTATATACGTTGATTAAGGCAAACTACTCTCAGTCGCCTAGCTACAAATCCATTAATCATAAGGATACATAATGGTAAGAAAATACGGTAGCTTAGGCAGGTAAATATATTAAAATAGATTTTACTTGACCCTGATCGAGTGGTGGACAACAGCGCTTCCTGTGGGGTACGTCTCCACCATATGGTTGTACCACCCTTACAAAAAGGGGCCTCGGTAGAGCTAACTGATGGCGGTATTAGCTCAGTCAGCGTGAAATTCTACTTCACAAAAGAAATTCTGTTCCACAAAAGGAATTATGTCCCACAGAAGGACCCTAGATTAATGATAAATAACTTTAGCCATCTTAATCTTCGCCGCACTGGTCTCCACAGGGTCTCCAGCTCTCACTTGCTGGCTCCAAGCGCCACACCCCGGTAAACTGCGTTGACCCGCAGGCTAAACCCACTGTTGGTGGGCAACAGTGGCGTCAGTACCATACAGCGGGGGCGAAGACGGACTTCATACCCAGCGCTGTAATGGATGTGGGAGGCGCAGCTGTAGCAGCTTCCAACGGCTTCCACACTGCAGTGAAGAAGGGAAACGGAACTCTCACTACACTATTTATTCCACTGTCACACATGGCTGAAGTGAATTAAAAAATGGCCCTCGGCCCGGGGCACCCCTTCAGTGGGGAGAGGGTGCGAAGAAGCCCCCCGTCTGTAAAAGCGAATAAAATACAATTGTACAAGGAAATGACAAAGATCGCTACATGGAACGTACGTAGCTTATATATGACCGGCAAACTCGCCAATGTAGAACAAGAAATGTATAGACTGCAAATCAAGATTCTAGGCCTAAGCGAAGTAAGATGGCTTGGTGCCGGAACCCACAGAACTCCGAAGAGCGTCCTTTATTACTCAGGAGGCGACGATCCCAATCCCCAATATGGAGTGGCTATACTTATTTCCCCTGAATTAGAGAAGTCCGTTATCGATTTTGTTCCGCGAGGGTATCGCGTGATGCTGCTGAGGTTTCTCACACAGAGTTATGAATGTAATCCAAGCGTAGGCTAAGACTTGTGAGGCAGTGCAGGAATTCTACTCCACATTGGAATGCGCTTTAAATCTAATGAAAAAATGAGAATTAACAATGGTTATGGGCGACTTGAATGCTAAGATCGGAAGTGGTACTACAGACGAGATCTCAGGAAAATATGGACTGGGAATACGAAACGCTAGAGGAGATAGTTTGTCACAATTCTGTATAGAACACTATCACTCAATTACCAATACTTTTTTCCAACAGCACCCTCCACGGCTTTACACCTGGCTGATCGCGATAACCATATAATCAGAAACCAAATAGATTTCATCCTTGTTAAAAACTACCTCATGAAATTCGTAACCGCAGCAAGAACATATCCAGGTGCCGACGTCTACAACGACCACAACCCCGTTGTGATAGATTCTAAGGTTCGCTACTTCAAAAAGGTTCAGCGGCAAATCAGACCGAAGCGAATAAATATGAAAAAGCTTGGAGTTCCTGAGGTGCGGATCCAAGCTAGAGAGAATCTGGAGATGCGTCTTCAAACAGCCGATAATCGTGATGAGAGCGATATAGAACCCCGGTGGAGTATGCTGAAGGAGGCCCTTATCGATACCCAGGAGCTAGACGGAGAGCTCTGCCAAGCAGCAGTGGATGACGGATGAGATCCTACGACTTATGGATGACAGAAGAAGATAAAAGGCCATAGACGGGGATCGTTACGAAGAACTAAATCGAATGGTGAGAACAGAGTGCCGGAAGGCAAAGGAGCGTTGGTTAACAGAATGGTGCATTGAAATCGAGGCACTACAACATAAACACGACCTGTTCAATGTCCACAAAAGAATCAAGGAGTTTACCAACACGCAGCGTAAACAGCAGCTGGGTGTTTTGAGAGATGCCAATAACAGAATTTTGGCGGGCGCTGAAGAAAAGAGAAAACGATGGGAGGAATATGTGAAGATCCTCTTCAAAGACGTTCGGCCCAAAAAACCTCCTAAAGGTGACGCTGTTAATGAGTCTAGCCCTAGAATCACGAAAGACGAAGTAATAAGCGCTATCAGGCTTCAAAAAAGCGACAGGGCCGTGGGACCTGAGCAGATACACGCGGAAACGTTCAAACTCATTGCTGATGCAGATAGAGAAGGCCTAACCCTCCTCACCTCTCTTTTCAACTCTATATATCAGACTGGAAGAATACCAATGGACTGGCTAAAATCGACGTTCATCACCATACCCAAAAAACCGAATGCTTCCCATTGCGATTACTTCCGCATGATTAGTTTGATGTCCCATGTTCTCAAGGTATTCCTCCGTATCATCCACATACGTATATATGCCAGATGCGAGAGGCAGATTAGTAACACGCAGTTCGGATTTAGGAACGGAGCGGGTACGCGCGAGACTCTCTTCACACTCAACGTTCTGACGCAGCGATGCAGGGGCATGAATGTCGATATATACGCATGTTTTATTGACTACCGTAAGGAATTCGGCTGCGTTTCGCACCAGAGGCTTGCTGAGATCCTCAGGTCCATTGGTGTTGACGAGGGAGACCTGCGCATTATCACCCAACTATATTGGAATCAGGCGGCGAAAGTCAGAGTAGAGGGCGAAACATCTGAAGATGTAGAGATCCGGAGGGGAGTGAGACAGGGTTGTGTTCTGTCGCCTCTTCTTTTCAATATATATTCCGAAGCGATCTTTCGTGAAGCATTGGAGGATGTGAGAGAGGGCATCAGGATCAATGGCATCTGCGTTAACAACATACGCTTTGCTGATGACACGGTGGTGCTTGCTGGCAGCCTGCCGCATCTCCAGAGCATGATGAACCGTATTGTCGAACATAGCATGCAGCACGGACTACAAATGAACGTTGCCAAGACCAAGATTGTTGTATTCTCCAAGACATCAATACTAGCAACCCTCAGAATTAACAACGTGGTTGTACAACAAGTTTCGGCTCTAAAATATCTTGGCGCGCTCGTCAACGAAACCAATGATCCTAAAATCGAAAGTCTCGCAAGGATCGAACAAGCCAAATGCTCATTTACATCAATGAGGAGCTTCTCCGCTTGCCGTGACCTGAGTCTGCAGCTGCGTGTGCGAATGCTACGCTGTTATATCTTCCCGGTCCTTCTATATGGATGTGAAAGCTAGACTTTTAATAAAGCACTGGAGCGTCGGGTCAACGTATTCGAGATGTACTTATATCGACGTATTCTGCGCATATGCTGGAGAGACCGAATAACCAACGAAGAGGTACTCAGGCGGATGAATAAAGATAAAGAACTATTAACAACAATAAAACAAAGAAAACTGCAATACATCGGTCACGTCATAAGAGGAGAGCGATATGAAATCCTTCGTCTTGTTATTTAGGGAAAGATCGAGGGCAAAAGATCCGTGGGAAGGCGCAAGAATTCGTGGCTCAAGGATCTGAGAAGATGGTTTGGTCGAACATCTATTGAAATATTCAGAGGTGCAGTTTCGCGCACCATTATAGCCAGTTGGATCGCCAACCTTCGTAGGGAGACGGCGTCATAAGAAGAAGAAGAATCCTAAATAGAAACACTCGTGTCGAACATACCTTTAAAAAAGGGTCATCTCATTAGTTAATCACCAACGGCTATACACGATATGGAACAGTGTTTGGAAGTGCTCAAATGACACTTATAGATTTGAAAACTATCCACCTCAGAAGGCTGATCGCGTTCAACAAAAGGACTAAGCGTCTGGTCTAGTGAAAATGACAGATGTGAGCCACAATATACCAAAGGTCGCAGTGACCTCTGGGCCCACTCACGTGTACGAAATACGAAAATATCGTAAATAAGGTTGCAGTGTAGGAAACGGTAACATCATTAACCTATAAACGTGTAAATCACATTTAATAAACTTATTTAAAGATGCAGTGTAGCACCAGAATGCTGACTGATAATTTGGGCATTTTTAAAATACTGTTAATGCTCCAATGTCTGTATAAGCTCATAATCTGCAATTTATACACACTGGGTCCACTTTTTCTTTGGTATACTATTTTTAAAGCTGTCTGTGCATATAAACAGAAGCAACTTTCCTCTGAATCATTACTGTTTCCATTGATTTTTTAGCCTTCTCCTTTTTAATATTTGTGATTTTTAGACTTTCCTTTCGCTACTATTTTTTTTATCTTGATTTGTTTTTACATATATTTTAGTATATTACTAATTATTTAATACGTGTAAAACATTAATTTTGATGAAATGGTGAATGAGCTGTATACAAATTTTTGCCTGTGCCGTGATTTTCTATCATCTTAATTTGTACCTACAACTTACCTAATCTTCGGTACACACACTGGTGTATAATATACTCGATTACCGGAGCAAATATTTGTCGAGACGGCAGTTTTTACCTCAAAGTTTGGAAGCAATACCACTAGTGTGAATTCAGTTAGCTTCCCCCTCTATAACGCGACATAATATAATCACTTGGAGCCAGACCTAGCGCGGCACCTAATCAGCCGCAAGTATTATTTCACTTCACGCATGACCCTCCGCTCACTTCGCTCGTTACGGGGGCTCAAAGAACAGGAACTAACCAAAACTAACTCAATGCATGCCCAAAATGAAGAAAAAATACTTTTTGCCAACATAATCTTTAAAAAATAAAATAAAAAAACCGACTGGAATTGAACTCCGGGCCGCCGCCGCCGTATCAGAGGTCTAGCATCTAACCACTCAACCACCCTTCATTGCACAGCAATGACATCGGTAAACTAGGCTACTTGGGAGTCTTTCTAGGTGTAGCTCTGTATAATATAATCGAGGTCCAAAACTAACCTGAGTCTGTAAGCGGCAGGCGCGAAGTTCGGCCTATACACATAAAAAGAATTGGTTGGGTGACTTAACATCCCAGTATGCGGTTTCACCTCGTGGCGAAGACCTCTGAGCGAGAAAGAACAGGTTCTTTTGGAATTTAGTGCCCCGAGGGGTCGAATTTATTATTAGTGGGGAAATATTAAAATTAGTTGTCACCCAGACGAATTAAGTCATTTTTCGGCGTTGCAGAATTTTGTCCCATGCTCAATATTACCAAAAAGAAACAGATATTTTAGAAATCAAAGCTCTTTTTGGATTGCTATATTAATGCGGAGTTCAAAAATCTGCGCAATTATATCTTAAAGAATTATGGTCTGACAAATTTGCTATATCACTATTTATAGCAGCAATGTCGCTGAATCGTTTTGACTTTTTAATATCCTGCCTGATACTCGACGAGACAGATCCCAGGGAAGAAAGAAAGGAGACTGACAAATTGGTACCCATTCGCCCAATTTTATTTTAAACCATAAGACACTATACGCACCTCACGAATACCATTGATGAACAGTTAATGGGTTAGAGAGGAAATTGCCATTTTCACATTTATATGGCCTCCAAGCCCGATAAGTATGGCATCAAGTTCTTTATGCTCAATGATGCTTGTACTTGGTATATGGTAAATGCCATACCGTATGTAGGAAAAGTAGCAACTGAAAATGGCGAGGAAGTGCCTTCCCTCGAAAATTGACGGAAACCATTTATGAAACGGAAGGAAATATTACAATAGATAACTGGTTCTTATCTGTTCAGCTGTTTGAAACTAGGCTTGATCAGTGCATCTTAGAATGTTGTGTACTGCCAGAAAAAATAAAAAGTAGATTCCGCCTTCGTTTTTGGTTCGTAGAGATCCAGGCATCTCGAAATTCACCTATGATGAAAATTAAACGTTGGGATAATTTACGCACAGAAAAATAAGGTGGGTTTGCTGATGTCTACAAATAATTATTTAGATGCAATAGGTGAACAAATAGGAAAGCCAGAAATTATATTTAATTATACTGATACCAAAGGTAGAAACTGACACGTTTTACAAACTATGTCATACATAATTTACTCCTCGCTCAACAAGACGATGGCCGATAAGAGTTTTTTGCGGAATGTTAGATAATAGCGCTATAAATGCGATAGGGCTGTTTACTCTGATTAACCAACATAAGAAGATGAAAAGAAGGGAATTTCTACATAATTTAGAGTTTGAAGTTTAGAATCAACTACGCTAAGAAGAGTTATAAGACAAAGACATATTAGGAGTTGAAGAAAATCAGGTTCCTGTGCAGGTTTTAGATAAATATACTCGGCGCAGTCTTTATGAAAGAAATAACAAATAAAATTTGCGAAAATTGCCATCTTCCTATGAGCGAGCAGCACAGGGCCATATGTTGTATTCAGTGTGCTCGGTACTAAAGCTGCTAAGAATGTGCAAAGTTTGTCGGCTTACTTAAGACTGTTTGTCCAAGTTATTAGTAAGTAAAATAAGAAAAAAATTATATGTGTATTATTAATTTAGTGAATATTGTTTATTTAGATTTATTTTAATATTTTAGGGGCAATAAAAATTTTTGTAGTATATATTTTCCTTTATTTTTTAGATGCTAAGTCAATTAATAGTTTTTTTAAATAATTAGGTTTTTTAAATTTAAATGAACATATGTTTGTTGGTAGGAATGCCAAACTGGTGAGAGTAGTTTGATTTCGGTGAGTGTCGCCCCCGCCATTCCGAGTTGCCACGGGATGTGGCCCATCAAATATCATCGTCCACCCCTAGACTGGAAAACACCGCAGTACAAAGTCTGGAGCTGATCAATGACAGTCTGTGACAAGAGGGGCTGCATTGTAATACCTGGCAGGAACGTCAAACTGGCGAGAGCAGTTTGATTACGGGAAGTGACGCCCCGCCATCCGAGTTGCCACGGGAGGTGACCCATCAAATCTCATCGTCCTCCCCCAGGCTGGAGAACACCGAAGTACAAAGTCTAGAGCTGATCAATGACAGTTTGTGATAGGAGGGGCTGCCTTGTATTAGCAGGCAGGAACCTCAAACTGGTGAGGGCAGTATAATTACGGGAAGTGACGCCCCCGCCATTCCGAGTTGGCACGGGATGTTGCCCATCAAATCTCATCGTCCTCCCCCAGGCTGGAGAACACCGAAGTACAAAGTCTAGAGCTGATCAATGACAGTTTGTGATAAGAGGGGCTGCCTTGTATTAGCAGGTAGGAACCTCAAACTGATGAGAGCAGTTTGATTACGGGAAGCGACGCCCCAGTCATTTCTAGTTGCCACGGGATGTGGAGCATCATATGTCATCGTCCTCCCCCAGGCTGGAGAACACCGAAGTACAAAGTATGGAGCTGATCAATGACAGTATATGGCAAGAGGGGCTGCATTGTATTAGCTGGCAGGAACGTCAAACTGGTGAGAGAAGCTTGATTACGGGGAGTGACGCCCCGCCATTCCGATTTGCCATGGGATGTGGCCCATCAAATCTAATCGTCCTCCTCCAGGCTGGAGAACACCAAAGCACAAAGTCTGGAGCTGATCACTGGGGAGTGACCCAACAAAACCCATCCTTACCACTGTCAGAATAGGGACCACCACAGGAATGAGTCTGAAGCCGATGCTTCCAATGGAAGCGACCCTAGGTGGTAGATGCATACGCCTATTCGCATCGTCCGGTGAAAGACCACCCCATCAGAATGTGCAAGCGCTAAGTGGTTTTTCCGAATCACGTTCCGATTCCGCGCTAGTGGTTCCGGGTTCTACAGTAGGAATATATGGACATGATGGTGCTTCTAAGACAAAATATTTCGGAAGTAAACTCTCCAACCATTTGGATCTTCGGGGGCTGGGTGGCCCTGGGACTCCTTAATTCCGCATTTCACAGGCAGCAAAGGTACCGAACCAATTTATAATAGATATCTGCAACATAAGAGGCCTAAATACAAACATTAATTCGGTACACTAACATCTGCAAGCAAATAGACCACACACACTACCCCTTACAGAAACACAAGTATGTTCTACAACAGTAAACTACCCCTATCTGGTTACAACTTACACATCCGATTTAACACTTGAACCGAACAACCTTGACGTCATATGGGTCAAGTACACCGCCATGGGAGTAACCAAGTTTATATGTTGTCTATATCGCCATACGAGCGATAAAGCCTACCAAAGCTTTTTTACAACACTAGGTACAACTTTTGACTCAATACAGGTCGATAACCCCAATTCAGAAATAAATTCTGGGAGACTTCAATGCCTTCAATACCAACTGGCTTAAACATCACAACAACACCTACAACGAAAGTAACTGAATTATTTATCAACAGCTGCGGGCTTACACAACTTGTATATGAACCAACTCTAATATGTCAGAGAGCGGCGAATCTGCCGCCCTCCTGGATCTTTTTCTAACCACCAATCCTGTACTGGACACAGTTACAGTTGGTCCGGCATTAGGTACTTCCGCTAACTTATTACAACGGTTTGTGAATTGCCACTTCTCGAGAAGGATTCACCATTGCCTCGCAAAATCTGGCACTACAATTCAGCAAACTGAGACGATTCTATTTGTAAGTAGAAGTCCATTCTTGAAGTGGAGTTGCTATTATAGCGGGTTAGAAGAAGGGGGAAGACTTTTTTCTACAAATGAAAATGCCAATCTTTAGATCAAGAGTAATGCATTTCGATGAGTTCTCTCATCATCATCAGACTCTATTCAAGTATTTTAGCAAAGGAATCTTCATCTAAAAAACCTAAAATTAAAGAAGGTGCTTTAATTTCATTAAATAAAGATGAATGTGTTGCTTCAACTTCTGTTAGTTTTAATAGCACCTGGTTACCTTTGCTAAACATTGAAGTTGATAAGGGAGACTTAAAAATTAACTAAACCTTTCAACCAAAATCATTGAATTCTTCCTAAGGGAATTACACCAAATTGTAGATATATAAACCCCCAAAAAATTAATGAATTTTTTACCTAATAACACCTCAATATCACATTAACCCACAAGACCAGTAACCATAACCAGTAAATAAATGATACGACATTACAATTGTCATCTTGCTAGAGTCAATTCAAAGCTTGACAATCTGCAATAGCTTTTTACTGTTTTATTGTATTTACTAACCATTTTCATTTTAAGATTTGTTCGTTTTTGACAACGGGCACAGATTTGTTCCTCGTTCCTTAGGTTTGTCAGCTTCGTTAGGGTCGCCAAACTGGTATTGTGCTGATTACAACCTGGAGCCAGAGCAAGCGGCTCTAACTTCTGAATGGGTGGAGAGAATAGGCAAACATTTGTAAGGTAAAATAGAGAAAGGTTATGAATAGTTTTACATGTAAATCGGTACTCATGCAAGTTGTTCACCTGCATGATCGGTAGATTGCCACTTCTCCTATTCAGTGGCTAAGCTTGAGTTTCTTTGAATTGTTTCGCAAGGACCGAATTTATTTGGCCCAAGGTGAGAGTTTGGAACCTTCAACAAAATGCATTAGAACATAGTTTTATTTCCGATATCGCAAAACAATTTACATACTCGACGCGCGTTTCATTAACCATGTTAGCATCACCCAAAGATGATCATCTCCTGGTTATGCTGATGTGGTTAGCGACATGCTTCTCGAGTAAAAAAATGATTGTGTTTCGGTATTGTGGATAAAGCTGTGTTGTAGGACTATTTATTTGGGCAAACATTTAGCAGACTTTTTACTTTGGCATTTCTTTAGCGTCGTAGTGTGGGACTCGATGAAACGGAAACGAGGAAATGCTCGATTAAACGGAAACGAGGAAATGGAAAAAAAGCGACACCAAAAAAAAGATATAAATCTATAGGAAAAAGCCTGCGAGAGAATGAGATAAAACACAGTATACAGTGTTACATGTTTGCTAAGAGTAAAAGGAAAAAAGTAGTTGTAGTCCAATTACTGAAGTTGAGTAACGTCGGGCGTTGTTAGCACTTCCAGAAAAAATAACGAAAGTTGATTTTTCATTTCTTGATAATTTTACGATGCTTATTTGCTTTGTCTGATAATGCATGCTTCGATACTTGGAAAGCGTTGACGGTATAAGCCATGTAACAGGTCACGGTATCCTCATGGGTATATTATAGGCCTTAACTTTTCGTGGCCTGTGGCACATAAAAAAACGGATCCTGGCAGCATCTTAGGAAGAATCATTTAATTTTTGTACCTATTTAAATTGTCTTCTAGCTCCAAAAATAAAGACTATTATAAGTGCGGGAAAATCCTGTACATAATTGTTAAAATTTATGAATCTGGTCACTGAAAACACTATCGACTACAATAATAGTATATTGTGTAACTAGTAGGAAAAGCAAAACATTCCTGAACGACTGTGGTAGTTGCTGGACGAGGCGCAGCCGAGGCCAGCAACACAGGAGTCCAGGAATGTGCTTTTCCTACGAGTTACACATACTATTTTTTATCCGACCGAAATTAATTAGAATACGTACTTATATAAATAGAGCCAAATATTACTGTAAATAAAAACGGTGTTTTAAATTTAAACTCAACATAATATCAAGTTTTGAATCGAGCGAGCTTGAAGTTTATTGCGTAGCTACGGAAACTACAGCTAAATGTTACTTTTGATAGACGTCAGATCTGACAAATAAGGCGTTTGAATATGACAGAAATGTTACATTCCCGGCCTAGGACGGGAATGTTATATTCCCGGACTGTTATTTTCTATTCTTGTACAGTTATTGCATGTTGCGAAGCAACGAATACAATATACTGGAATCATGACTTTTGCGGTGCGAAAACACATCGGAAAGGTGTCGTTTTTCGTCCGATCGGATAAAAAACAAATAGAGTATCATTGACGAAAGTAGTGGGCCATTGACTTTAATCTGTACATAAATATTAGCTTTTAAAGTAGCTAGTTTTGCATATTAAGATTTTCCTTTTCCTTTCTTTTTTTCCATTTGAATAAAAATCGACATGACTCTCTAATAAAAAAGTCATCAGCTTTCAAAATTATAGAGTACTTCTGAGATACCCGATATGACAGAAAAACGTAATTAACAAAAAAATTTATTCCATAGCTTTCTACCGAGGCGCGCTTTTAATTTTAGATTTAAAATCTATGAGAAATAAACAGATGCTTTTTAAATACAAAAACAATTTTTATTTTAGGGTTCTGGGAGCGCTGAGAAATGGATTTTAATTTATTTTATGGAAAAAGCTTTTTATGCCTTCTACCCTTTGTTATTTTTAACGAACAGTGTCCGCAATAAACGTTATACAGATATAAGCTCGGTCTCATTGTTATGAATGAAATATATATTTTATTTTCTTTAAACACATTTTGTATGAGTGAAATAACAATCGTTTTGACAGGTTACTCGAACAATGAGTGCCCATAAATTTTATTAATTTTAAAATATCGCTTTGGATTT
>JAEQML010077312.1:0-12940 GCA_016904865.1 Pissodes strobi
TTTTACTGTTTTATTGTATTTGCTAACCATTTTCATTTTTAGTTTTTGCTTTTCTTGAAAACGGTATCCGACTAGATACCGAATCGAAGAAATTAGGTACACATTTCATTAGGGTCACTAAACTTGCACTTGTGCAGTGTACATCCTTGAGCCTGGGCCGAAGTGGCTCTATAACAATTTAAACCAAATTCAATCATTTGTGGAGCCAAAGGCAATCAATTCCAGGGTAAGAATGAATCCTCCACAACAATATAGAACATATTTACATTAAAAAACTTATTTCCACTCCTGCTGTTTAAATGCTATGAAAACGACCACCAACATATAGTCAAAATGACAGCTGTCAAAAATTAAATGCAACATATGAGTTCTGCTCGATACAAAATACTAAAGGAGTTATGTACAAATAAAAAGTACTACATCCTTCTACGCCAAAATGACATCTGTCAAAAATAGAAACATCGTACTACGATTCCTAGTGCATAAATTAATGTGCCATGTAAATAAGATAATATTTGACGTAAACATGACAGGAAGGAAAATGATAGGAAGTTATATGGAAATAACCAAAGATATTTAACCTGAAGAGACGGGACAAATGGTTCTTTGTTTTCCCCCAACATTGAGGCACATTCTATGGTCGATAGATGTAGCGTTGCCAAATTTTAAGTTTACGAGTTACTGTACAGGGTGTCCCAAATTCGAGCCTCATCATTGGGATCTCGGAAACTAGAAGAGATACGAGGTCGGTTAAATTGAGGCAAAGTTGCGCAATTTAATGCTGATTAAAATGCCACCTTAAAAGTTAAAAAAATCCGAATACTTCCGAAGATATTTAGAAAAAACCGAATATTCACGATTGCATTTATATTTTTTTACGACTCTATTTGAATAGATATAACAAAATTAATTTCATATTCTTATTGCTACTTTTTCTGTTCTACAAGATGGTGTTATCAGATTTTCAAACCGACGTTTCGTCTCTGAGCTGCCATAATCAACTTTGTTTTTTTAAATACGGTCCTGGATTTTTTATTACGGACTTTAAGAGCATCTAATGTCCTAAAACCAATGATGTATCGCACTTATTCGAAAAAATCATTTTAATGATTTCCTGGTAATATCTTACAAAAATATGTTTTCTGTCGCTCTCTAACACATGAGGTCTTATGGAAAATGCCATTAATATAATTTTTTCGAATAAGTGCGATTCATCATTGGCTTTGGGACTTTAGATGCTTTTAAAATCCGTAATAAAAAATCCAGGACCGTATTTAAAAAACCAAAGTTGATGATGGCAGCTCAAAGACGAAACGTCGGTTTGAAAATCTGATAACACCATCTTGTAGAACAGAAAAAGTAGCAATAAGAATATGAAATTAATTTTGTTATATCTATTCAAATAGAGTCGTAAAAAAATATAAATGCAATCGTGAATATTCGGTTTTTTCTAAATATCTTCGGAAGTATTCGGATTTTTTTAACTTTTAAGGTGGCATTTTAATCAGCATCAAATTGCGCAACTTTGCCTCCATTTAACCGACCTCGTATCTCGTCTAGTTTCCGAGATCCCAATGATGAGGTTCGAATTTGGGACACCCTGTACATACTTTTTTCATATTAAATTAGAACACTAAATACTTATTTTCCTTATTTTTGATTCATCAAAAACCGGTTCTGAAGTTCTTACATGTCAATCTGACAATGCCGCTTCCCTTGGTTCCGCCTTGTTTTACCCCCAAAATATTTATAGTATGCACGTAGTAAAGTAACTGCACCAATAGATTGAGAGCATTGGAGGTCGACGACCGACGGCTCTTCCCCATTCGATAATTATACTAACTTGGTAACGTTTCAAAACCAGTGAAGGCACTGCTGTAAATATGTTTTAATAGGTATTTAATAGAAGAAAATAGTTATTAAGCTACTTTTTGAATATGTCATTAACCAGATATTTGTCATATTTGTATGTTTTTAAATAAAATTTGTATACTTCAGTTCCTTTTTATTTGTCTCAAAAATAATGATAAGCAATTTATTTTTAGGCTAGCAGTGGTATGTTTTAATTTTTCGTTTAATCATTGGGAGCAGAAAAACCCTATGTGTCACAACAACGTTTAAATCGGGATAAAATTGCGTATTTTTGGTATGTCATAAATTTCTTGTTCAAATTTGAAATTATTCAGGAAATAAGTTTTCGGAAATTTTATTTCATTATTAGCTGCTGAATAGTATATTATGCAATGACCATTCTTTGCAAATGTAAGTTGAATATACTTTTTTCTATGACTGCCCTGAAAATAGACCTAAACGCACTAACAACTGCTCTTGAAAACTGTACATTTCAAACATCGTGTGAAAAGTATACTTTTCACGTTCACACGCTTATTCGGGTATTTAGATTAAAGGGCTTCGTCTCCGTTTTAGAGCTTCGCCCTCAAAGGTCCCATTACCAGATCTCTAAAAAAGGGGGCCCAATTATAGGGCTTCACCCCCCGGGAGCTCCTTTTTGCAAAACTGTAGAAAATGGAAGTCTTATACCAGAGGGCCTTTTTTAAGACTTGGGGCCCCATTTTAGGGCTTCGCCCCCGGAGGCTCCATTGCTAAATCTGTACAAAATGGGACTCCCGAACCATAGGCCCCATTCTAGGGTTTCGTCCCCCTGGGGCCCCATTTTAGGGCTTCGCCCTCGGAGCCTCTTTTTCAAAATATTTGGAAAATAGGGACCCCACTCCGGTGGCCCCATTTTAGGACTGTGCCCCTAGTTATAGTTTAGCGAGAATCTCTTACTCACGTAGCTTCTTTCATTAGGAATAAAATTTTCTGATAAATCAATAATAAAAATGTTTCCCATATAACATGTAATTTTCTACCACACTCCCAGTGGGGCACCCTGTATGTAGCAGTCGTAAAAAAAGTATAGTGTGCTACACGTGCTGAAAAGACTTTTTACACTCATGAGACTTTATGACACTCGCTTACGGCTCGTGTCACCAAACTGTCTCATTCGTGTGAAAAGTCTTATTTTCAGCACTTGTTGCGCAATATACTATTTCTATTTTGTTATCATAAAGAAGTCTTTTCGATACGCAAAGTTGTGTCGAAAAGAAGTTCTTTTCGACACTATTTTTGATGACTGGTTGCTATGATATTAACAAAATTGTGCAATGTCAAAGCTCACTAGCAAATATTTCGACACCGTTTTGAATGGGATTCCTAATAATACAGACGTCAAAAGTAACAAGGTGGCCGTCCAACTTTTGATCGCGACTTGAATAAATAAATGTTTTTCATTAAAAAACGTGCAAAATAGCACTCTTCGCCCAGTTTTGTTTGGTTTCAAATGGATGTTTTAAAGCCTGAATTTGTGCGACGCGACGCGACGTGTAGCTTTTTTGTATTTCGTGAGTGATTTCCTATAAATATTTTTTATAAACTTTATATCAAAGTAACGATGGTCTTGCGGTGTGAAGTATGCAAAATCTCCAGCTATTATCATCCGAACCTGAGTTTCCACAAGTAAGTAAAAGCATTTTATAATAAAAGTCTTTTATTATAAAATGGTAAAAGTAAATGAAACACAGTGGTACAGTGGCATAGCCTAAAGAAAACTATAGCCGCGACACTCGGCTCGTTTAGTGGGGTACGGAATCAAATTTTCTCCGTGAAGCTCAGTGAAGGGAGGACACCACGCAGTTGGAACTCGATGCCAATCATACGGGCTTACCTGGGCCGGAGTGCAATAAAGTTTCATAGGAATTAAAATAGAAAAAGATTCGTTGTTTGGGTAAATAGACGTTATGCGTATATATTGTTTTGTTTGTATGTTATATAAATAAGTTAATGTTTATGTGTTAAAACGGGAAAAGAACGGCAGAATTAAGCAGCTAGTTAGTTTGTTTATTTAAACTTAAATTTGATCATAAGGTATCGGAATCGGTTCAAATGACTAAAATAAATTGGAACTAACTGAAACCAACCGAAAGTTAATTGAACGACTAACCAAAGCTAGCCAAAAGTAACCATAAGCTCCAAAACAGGCTAAAACGTACCTATCGTAATAGGTTACAAAAATTAAAGTAAGTTAAAACTAACCAAAACGAAAGGAATTTAAGCGACTAACCAAAAATATTAAATTTGCTTATAACGTATAGGAACCGATTCAAATGACTAAAATAAATTGGAGCTAAGTGAAAGTAACCGAAAGTTGATTGAATGACAAACCAAAAGTAACTAATAGCACAAAAACGGACTAAAACGTATCGGAACAGATTAAAAATGTTAAAGTAAATTAAAATTAACCCAAATTAACTGAATATTGGCAAGTAACCAAATACATTAAAATTGGTTATAACGTACCGGAACCGGTTCCAATGACTAAAATAAATTAAAACTAACTGAAATTAACAGAGAGTCGATTGAACGACTAACCAAAAGTAACCAAAAGCACCAAAAGGGCTAAAACATATCGTAACAGATTAAAATTATTAAAGTAAGTTGAAACTAACCCAAATTAACCGAATTTTGGCGACTAACCTAAATTAATTAAAAACATTTAAATTGGTTATAACGTATCCGAACCGATTCAAATTACTAAACTAAATTAAAACTAACTGAAACTAACCGAAAGTCGATTGAACGACTAACCAAAACTAACCAATAGCATCAAAAGGGCTAAAACGTATCGTAACAGATTAAAAATATTAAAATAAGTTGAAACTAACCAAAATTAAGCGAATTTTGACGACTAACTTAAATTAATTCAATAACTAAAATAAATTGATAGTAACCAAAATTTTATTGAAAGACTAACCAAAACAAACCAAAAGTAACTAAAAGTATCAAAACGGGCCAAAACGTATCGGAATAGCTTAAAAATAATATTAAGTAAGTTAAAACTAACCCAGATCAATTCAATTTTGGCGACTATCCTAAACACTAAAATTGGTAATAACGTATCGGAACCGAAAGTAATCGATAGTTGATTGAACGACCCAGTTTTGGCGGGTAACCAAAACTAACCAAAAATATTAAAATTGGTTATAATGTATCGGAACCGGGTTCAAATGACTAAAATAAATTAAAACTAAACGAAAAGGTTACAAAATTTAAAGTGCCCAAAAATAATCGAAAATTAATAATATGGAAACATTCATAAAATATATACGAAGGGTACAGGGGAAAAACCAACTAAGCGCCATTTCCATAGGAAACTTTTATTATTGATTTCACAGAAAATTTTATTCTTGATAAAAGTTGGTGCTTGGAAAAAAACTAATTTTGACAATGTTAAATTAAGACTAAGTATTACAGGGTACTTAAAAAATACAAAAACTTAGGAATATCGGAAAAGCTTCTACAGGAAAAATAAAGCTCCTATTAATGTAAAAATAAAAGTCAAATACCATTTTTTCCAAAAGTGCATCGTTGCTGAAAAAAGTAAGGACAAAATTAACAAAAAGCGGGTTTTTTCAGTAATTGAAATGGATTTTCTCCGCAACGGTGCGGTGCACTTTTGGAAAAAATGGTATTTGACTTTTATTTTTATCTTAATACGAGCTTTATTTTTTTGCAGAAGGTTTTCCGATATTCCAAAGTTTTTGATTTTTTAACAATCATTTTTGTATTTATTGAGTACCCTGTATAACTTATCTTTAATTTAGCTATCTCAAAATTAGTTTTTTTTTTCAAACACCAATTTAATGAAGAATAAAATTTTCTGTGAAGTCAATAATAAAAAAGTTTCCTATGGAAATGGCGCTTAGATCATTTTTCCCCTGTACTCTTCATATGTATACACATTTTATAGAAATAACATGTTTTTAATTTTTTTATTAGTCTTACAACCATTTCATCAATTAGCCATGTTGATTTCAGTTTGACAATATAATTGAATTATATTTCAATATAAAAGGTCTCAAAACAACGGGACATATTTTCCGATTTTCGAATTCTTCTCAAAATTCTAGATAAATTTCATGTAGCATGTCGAATAGCCTCCTTTCCATTTAAAGAATTTGATCTGTTTAACTTAGCGCGAAACGACTTGCATCTTCTTATCTTAGTTATTTAGTAATTATCTAGATATACGAAATTTTCGGTTTGGTGGGGAGTATTTTCCAGGTTGTGGTTATGTGGAAGATAAGAAAGTGCAAAACATTTCGTTTGACAATAAACAGTTTGTATTCTACCATAAAGGCGTAAGTCTCAAAAACATTGTTTTTGCTGGTTGTTTTTCGTAAAACTCGATCGTTATCCACATATATCCATTATTTCAGATTTGATCAGCACCTTGATATCATTTTGATTCGCTGTACCTTTTTTGGTTTTAAAGATACCAAGGTAAACAAAAAAGCAAAATGTAGGGTTGGTAGCCAAGTTTTTTCTAGATTACATATAAAACAAACACCAATAATTTTCTGACATAAAAGCCTACTTTATATATTTTTTAAATAGAACACCCTGTATATTACTACATTTTTGAACTCTCTAGTGAAATCAAAACACATGTCGTGTATAATATCCTATACCTATCTTTAGCTGTTTACGAAATATTGACAGTTGAAAGTCGGCCATTTTGACAGGCTCTAAACCGCACGAGATCAAAGAAAACGGTTTGCACATCTCTATCTTAGGTTTTCATAAGTTGTCGAATGACAGTGGCTTTCAATTTAGCCGGAGGTTTAAAAGTTCCGGTCAATTTTATTCGCGGGTTAAATTCAAAGTTCCTGTCATTTGATAGCTCATGAAAACCTAAGACAGGAATATGCAAACCGTTTTCTTTGCTCTCATGCGGTTTAGATTTTAAAGCCTACCAAAATGTCAAAATGCACGACTTTCATTTGTCAATATTTCGTAAACACCTAAAGAAAGATAGGTATAAGATATTATACACGAAATGTGTTTAGACTTCTCTAGAGATTCCAAAAATGTAGTAATATACAGGGTGTTCCATTTAAAAAATATAGAGTGGGCTGATATGTCAGAAAATCGTTAGTGTTTTATTTTATATGTAACGTAGAAAAAAATTTGGCTACCCTACATTTTGCTTTTTTGTTTAACTTGATATCTTTAAAAACAAAAAAGTTACAGCGAATCAAAATGTTATCAAGATAAATAGAACGCACGGTACAGGTTGCTCCGATTTAGCGTAATTGTGCACTTCATGCATAAACTAGTTCGTGAACTATAGCCAGATCAACAATTTACTTTCATTTCACCATCTTGACAATATTTTTATCTAGCGAATAAAAAGAAAAAGCTGTTACGGAAAAATATGCAAAATCGTACATAATACGTTTATAAAATTGTGCAGGTTGCTAAGGATCTATATAAAACAAAATTATGTACTTATATAAGATCTTTTTTTAGCTTAGAAGAGAAGAACTAGATAAATCAAAATTTTCAAAATTATTATTGCAGATCTTCACAAGTTCGTCTAAAACCGTAACTACTTGTGCAAAATAAAATCTCATATAAAAAAACTTTTGTTGTGTATAGATCTTGTTGATATTTAAAGATTAACTTGGAGCTTATATTCTATTATAGTTATATTCAGCATTCAAGAATGCTGTACTTACTACAAGTAATCTACATTCGCCATTCTTAATTTCACTTCAAAAGACATTTTTAACTATTTCTTCCAGGTGTAATGTTTAAATAAATATCCGGCTCTCTTTGTGCAGCTTTTTGGATCAAGAAAATGGTTATTCTCTACTCGAAATAAACAGTATTTTATAAATCATATATTTTGTGATGAAAGTTTAAATAAAATAATAGGGGAGAGTAACAATTTTAGTATATAACGTCCAAAAAAATTTTAGTACGGCTCACTTCACTAATGATTGCAGGGGGGTTGACGTCAAGTTAGATTTATTTATTTCCTCCCCACTACCTAGTGATAAAGTTGGTCCTCGCTTCTCAAAGGTGCCGCGCTTAAGTGTCGCAGCTATAGTTTTCTTTAGGCTATGACAGTGGGCACCATTTTATGATGTGATTAATTAATATTTTATAATACTTACCTATGTATGTGATATTAATGGATAATCTGATATGTTTGCAGTCATTTACCAACCTCTATTAAATCATTTTTGAAGTGAATACTTCTTTGGTTTCATCGCAGTGGTTTTGCAAGGACACGGAAAAATTTCGTGACACAGCAAAATAACTATTTTGTGTTAACTAACCTTCAGAACCCATATCTAACCCCAACTATCTCAATCTAACCCACACACTGTAAATAAAACATAAATATATTTTAAATAATGCACTCGAATAAATACCATCATTTCAAATTAAACGTATTTACTTTATTGAAAGTATTATTATGATGGACTCACATTTTCAAAGTCTACGTCTATGAACTGTCCTTGCTTTCGTTCAGGCGGGGGCGGGCAATACTACATTTAGTAGTGGGGACGAAGTTTGACAAAAGTTTGTACACCATACATAAAAATATAAGGAGGCGGGACAATCGTTTTGTTGATATTTTTGCAAGATTTCGGATTTTTATGAATGAGTTGTCGGGTCTCTTTAGGTTAAATGTTTTTGGAAATAACCATATGCTATATGCTTTCACGTCAACGTGACATCTGTCACAAAAACAAAAATATCTTACCTCGATTTTTTGTGAATGACCTTTTGTAAAACAATTCGCAGTACTAGAAATGCATGATACAATAAACGGAAGGTATGATACCTAACCGTCTCAAATTCGTTCGCTCCGCGCATTGACGTCATTGCGTGATTGGCTTCTATTGAAATGCATACGTTTATAGGCACATAATCATTATGTTTTACCTATTTTCTCTATTTTTTAAGAAAATTTGTGTCCTGGGTGAAATTAAAAACTAATTATTACATATTAATACTATAAAAATACGAATAAAAAAAATATATTCAACATAACTTTTATGATGAATGGATCAAAATAGTTGTATTAAAAACAGCATCTTTTGAGAAACATAATAAACTTTTACTTTTATCTAAAAAACGTTTATTGAGTATTGGCCAATCGACAGCAAAAAAAAGGAAATCTATAATAATATTTTTTCTTAAATAATAATTTTAGTCATCTTTCTTTTTTTAGAAATTGTTAAATTTATCAAATCCTGATGGTAGCAAGACCATTAGAGATGGAGTAAAATTAATTTCACATTCCTGTCTTAACTCTTCAAGAGCTATCTGACGGTACTAATTAGCAGGTGGTACCATGGGTACAAAATCTGGTACATCGGTAGGTACCACTGGCAGGTGGTACCATGGGTACCAAATCTGGTACCACGGTAGGTACCATTGGCAAGTGGTACCATGGGTACCAAATCTGGTACCTCTGTAGGTACCATCAGTTAGCACCATCAGATAGCTGTTGGAAAGTTAAGATAGGAATGTGGAATTAATTTCACTCCATCTTTAATGATCTTCCTGCTACCAATGTGAAAAGAAGCCACAGTACCGATTTTCAACTGTTTATAGCTATGAAACTACTAACTCTAGAGGTATACCATCATACATCAAATTTAATAGGATTAGAATTTTAAGTAGAATCCAAAAATGTAATAAAATCTAGGTTGTTTCATTTAAAAAAGTGTAACTTTCTTTGACCACCCTGTATATAAAAAAGTAAAGATTAAAAAAATACAAAAAAGTAAAGATCGTTTTACTAGGAACAACTTTTGTTTTTTAAATTTTTTTTGCAACCATTGTAGTCTTCGAGATAAGGTATGGGCCCGTCTTAAACGGGCCACCCTGTACATAGTCATCTTCCTCAAAATGTTTTGAGCAAATACGTGAAGAAGTTTTATTAAATTTATCCTTACGAAAACACAGGTGAACCCATTTACTACACATATTTTGTCTTTGGGAAAAGTGAAACACCTTATATTCCTATCAAAGTTTTTGCCTTGGTTATCCACCTTACATCCGTCCACAGCACTCCTCATAATCAAACGTTTTTTAATTAAAAATACCAACAAACATCGTCTAAGGAACAGTAACGCCAACAAAATTTAAATCTAAAACATACGAATCTCAAATGCAAAGCACACGTTCGTTCATGTTGCAAATGCCGGCCGGCGCGCAGCGCCAAAGAAAGCTCGCAATGACGTCACAGACGAATCGTCGCCTGCGCGATATCATACCTTACGTTTATTGTATCATGCTAGAAATGCATGTAAATAATAGGACACTTAATGTCAGAATGACAGCTGTCAAAAAATATATTCAATAGTTGGATTCGTTTTGTGAAAGGACACCCAACGTTGGGAAGTTATACACATATAGTATATTCTGCCACGTCAAAATGACATATGCCAAAACAAAAATACGTTGATATTGTGAATGAACTATATGAAAATAATTCGCATTTTAAGATCCTTTACAGGCGTAGCCGACTATATCAAAATCGGCTTCTCCTATTGGTCGATCCGCATGACCCTCCGCTCGCTTCGCTCGCTACGGGGGCTCAAGAAAAGGAAACTAACCAGGTGCAAACCCAAGACATACCCAAAATCAAGAAAAAAAGCTGTTTAGAAACATAATCTTTAAAAAAAAATAAAAAAAAGCAACGGGGTTCGAACCCGTGTTTTCCAGGTGAGATCCAACGATCTAAACCTCTACACGAGAGCTCCTGCGAGAAACTGATTGCATCACGAAGACATATTGTAATACGAGATGGATCGACCAATAGGAGAAACCGATTTTGATATAGTCGGCTACGCCTGTAAAGGGTCTTTAAATGCAAATAATTCCCAACTTTAGGGATCTACATATGTAAATAATTAGATATTTGATGTTAAAATGACAGCCGTGACACAGCGCAGCGTTTAATATTGATAAATGTCAGAATGATAGCTGACTGTCAAAATGTCAAGTAAAGATTTTTAGTTCAATTTGACTGAACTGAAACCAGTGCGTTACATTGTTATACAACGAATGCCATGTCACTATATATAACCTTAAACAGCGCTAGTCATAAAATATAAATCAGCTGGAAGGGAGCGCAATGTTGCAAATTCTTGGTAACGTTGGTCAAACCTATAGAATTGTCCATGTATTTACGGTTCAGCAAACTGGTTGCAAAGGCCCTAGTGGTCCAGTGGTACGATTGCGTGTTTGTGGCGCGGTACCCCGAGTTCGATTCCCGGCGATGACAAGATTTTTTTTAAGGTTGTGTTTCTTTTTTTTAAATTTGGGTTAGTTTTGTTGGGTTGCGCCCCGGGGCGAGCGACGCGAGCGGAAGGCCATGTGTGAAGTTAATAATTAAATTAAAAGTAATGGGAACTTAGGATTGGCAACGTTGCCATCCCCTATTTATATTTTTTGACTAGCGCTGTTTAAGGTTAAGTGTGTCACTATTACTATAACCCTCAAATATTAGATTTTTACTTCGTTTGTTTCTTAAAATATGGCAACCTAGCATTTTCGTTGAAAAATGCTGAAACGGTCCAATGTTTTCTTAACGGCCGAAGATGCAAAAACGAAATTTCCTACATAAGCCATATTGTCAATAGCAATATTGCCAAATTTACTTCCAACAATAAATTTGCTGTGTTGTTTGCTTGGCATGCGTCTAAAAGATTAGCGTAGTCTTCGAGCGCTAACATTAGTTCAGTGATATTTACAAGGCTATCGATTTTGTTAGTAATTTGTTGCAATTTACTGAAATCGCTTGCAATTTTCGCAGAATTCATTGATTGATTACGGGTACGGGTGTTAGAAATGTTAGAAATACTATTGCCACCCCTGACCTTTTGCAAATTATTATGACGTTCTTGTTGCCTTGCTCCTCTCATCTGGGGGAACTCCTGCTCATACTGCCTCTGGGCTGCCTCACGTTGCGGTCCCGTATCTTCTGCCAGCCTGGCCGTGCTGGCGGGGGCGCTGGCTTATAAACTTTTTGTGACTGCTGGTCTTTAGGTGGTTGTAACTGAGAAAGTTTTATACTGATATACTGGGCACCTTGTCTATTGACCGATGATTACCGGCACAATTAGCGCACTTTTCAATGTCATTCTTACATTCGATAATCTGTTGATTACCGCCACATTTGGAGCACACTTAATCCCTTCGGCAGTAAGTCATCGCATGTTGTGATTGTATTGTCCATTCGTTTCGGTAGTTTTTTGCATCCATTCGTGACCAGCTATTCGTTTGATGTCATCGGTCCATCTGGTTTGAGGTCTGCCTCCAGTTCTCTTGTGTGCTCTTGGCCGCCATTCAATAATTCGCTTTGTCCATCGATTGTCTTTCATTCTTCCTATATCTTCTAGCCCAGTTCCATTTTAACGTGGCAATTTTTTGAATTACATCTGTTACCTTTGATCTTCGTCTTATTTCCGTATTAGGTATGTGATCTTGTAGCTTGATGTTGAGTATTCTACATTCCATCGCACGCTGAGATACTTGGAGTTTGTGAAATATGCTATTGTTGAAAGCCCACGTTTCGGTTCTATATGTTAAGACTGGCAGTATATACTGGTCGAAAGTTTTTGCCTTTAAGGTGTTTAGTATGTTAGATTTAAAAACTGTTTGTAGTCGTCCAAATGCTGCCCATGCTAAGGACAATCGTCTGTTTAAATCTGCCTTTAGTTTATGTTTGGATAGTTCGATTTTTTGTCCTAAGTATATATACGACTCAACCTTCTCTATAGTCTTATTGTCCAAAGTAATTTCCTCATAACTATCTAGCAATTCATTTGTGAGGTATTTCGTTTTTGTTAGATTCATTCTTAGTCCGATTTCTTTTGACTTTGTATTTAGGTCTAATATAGCATTTGTTGAAATTCTTCTCTGTCATTTGCTATTAAGGCAACACCGTCTGCGAATATCAAGTGGTTGAGTTTTTCACCCTCTATTGTCACCCCTATATCTTCCCACTCCAATGCTCGAGACAAGTCTTCGAGGGGCAAAGTGAAAAGCTTGGGTGAGATAGAATCTCCCT
>JAEQML010077313.1:0-12940 GCA_016904865.1 Pissodes strobi
GGCGACCGAAATTTGGTCCAGTTCAATGCAGCAAAGACCCAAGCAGCCACGTTTACCAAGAGGGCCAATACAGCGGGCCCTGACATCATTATGGCAGGGTCGACCATCCCTTCATCCTCGTCAATCGGACTGCTGGGTATCTCGGTCAACAGCAATATGTCCTGGCATGACCACGTTGCTAACATCGCAAAATCAGCCTCCCAGAAGCTTGGTGCGCTATTTCGCAACAAAAACTCTATACACCGCAGCAGTTGCTCTTGCTCTACAAAGCGCAAATAAGACCGTGCTTAGAATATTGCTCACATATCTGGGGTGCCGCACCAAAGCACACCCTAAAGCTGCTGGATTCCATTCAGAAGAGAGCTGTGCGTCTCGTCGGCGACCGGGAGTTGACCCGGAATCTAGATAGTCTGGAACACCGCAGACATGTAGCCGAGATATCTCTGTTTTACAGATACTTTCACGGCAGATGTTCCCAGGATTTGGTTCGCCTCATCCTGCCCCTGGTAGCTCCTGTCAGACAGTCACGACAGACGGCAAGAGCGCACCAGTTCGTCGTACAATTGGAAACACCTAGAACATCGCTTTACAAGAACTCCTTTGTCTGGCGCACTGCATCACTGTGGAACTCACTCCCAGGACATCTGTTTCCCACTAATTACAACTTACAAATATTCAAGAGCCGTGTCAATCAACATCTTCGCACACACACCGCTCGTCGAGCGCCATAGGGTCTCCCTTTAGTGTGTGTGCCACTGCCATAAAAAAAAACTAGCTTAGTGTCAGCCAGTCTGTTCTCCAGACTTCCTTTCTAATGTTAGTTGCTTCATTTGTATAACTGTCTGTACTAATTTAACATTTATTTTTAAGATTTAAATTTACCGCTAAATTTTTTTGCGGTCCACTTCCTGTGGCTTCAGAGTCTGCTTGGCATGACTGTCAATTGCGACGACACATTTTGTCGTTCCACGAAAAGTGTGGTTGGGCATTGTCCTTTAAAATTATGTTACTTTTTAAAATGTGACTTTTGACTTTTTAATTGTGATTTGACCATTGTTTGTTGGTGTTGTTTGTTTACTCTTCGTCGATATGTTCTTCAGGTTCAATGACAAGTAAGTGTAAGAACCTCTACCATTTTCCTTTGTCTCTAAAAAAATCACCCAAAAAATTACAAAAAAAAACCATTTTTAAATTACACACCTATTTTATGCCTTTTAAGCTTTAAACCCTCTCTGAATCTTGATATAACATTGTAAATTTTTCATTTCATTGTTAAAGATCTCACAACAGCCATTTTCTTCTGCTAATGGGTGGTTCTTCTACTTACTTTTCAAGTAACACTGGTGATGGCTTAGGCCGAAAGCGCTCTGTTATGCTTTTATAGGAGGTCCTTTTGGATTAAATTTTGCATGGAATACAAAGTGTTTCATTTGGTATGATTCATACATGCACACAGCCACTACTCTTCAAAAGAGAAAATCCCGTTATCTGTTCCCAATATTGTTAAGATTTTGCGCACCCTTCAATGTCAAGGCTGTGGTAGAACCAAATATTTTTGACTAACCTGGGCTTAAGCTTCAGAGTGCCATGTAAAAATTCAACTGTCAATATTGAAGAGAGACAAGCAGAAACAAATTTAAGCATGCGTGAAGAAAGCTTGAGGTTGCTAAAAAGGTCGTGCAAGCTGATTCCAACAATTACAGGCACTTTGATTCATACGTTATAGCCTTTTATATACAACAACAATTTGATGTGCCACAACTTACCATTATTCCAAACAACTAGCATGCACCAACCTAGGTATTAATTATTCAGAAATTGGCAATGGTTTCATGTGTTTTTCACTGCAGGCTATGGACGTGGATCACTGGAAGTTGCACATTATGTCTGACATCACAAATTAAAACCGATAAAAAATAATTAGTACTAGGGTCTGACAACTGCGGGGTGCAGATCAAAAATTAAATTGTATTGACTATGTATTTGATATTAATAGCCAAATGACTTATTGATGAATTAATTCACAACTTTCCAGTGAAAGAACACGCCTTTTCAGCATGCGATAGAGATTTTAATGTTATAGAAAAACAGCAAAACATGCAAAACAATAGTATATTAGATTTCGTAATAAATATAAAAAATAAAAAAAAATTCTTATACATTTATTTAAACATTTTAAATTAAAACAAAGCTTAATGTGGCTTTTACTAAAAATCTATTTACTCTAGTTTAATAAACCACTGTTTAGCTCAATTTTCATGAAACAACGAGATTTACAGCATGTCAATAATAGCTATTCTTATTTGTATATGATCTTATAATGATATAACTTCTTAAATTTATTTAACTGCCAATGGAAGCGGATGAAAATTAATATAGTTCTACTTTTCATCCCATGATACTGCTAGAGATACAGAGAGAAGTATGCACCTATCTAACAATTTTAAATTAGCAAGATGTTTCAATGGAGCTGCCGATTAATTAGAAATAATTAACCGTTAAAATTTTTCAACTCCTTGACTCGACGCCTGACTGAATTCTCTTCAACTACTAAACTACTAGTTTATTTGACTAATCATTAAAAGCCTTTGCCTATTTTACCGATAAAGTGTTGTATTTTTCGCATGTTTATTCAAAATAACATTTAAACTAAATTATATATCGGTGTGTTTATTTGGAAAAAGGAATAATTAATTAGCTGTTTTTAAGTAACCTACCATCCCCATTAATTACGTATATAAAGTTTCAAAATTGTTTAATGTTTGAAGATTTAACATGACAAGTTAAGTATTTTAATAAATCTGTCCTGTGAATGACTGCCGATGCCGTAGGCTGGATTATGTTTTGTTTGAGAAATACGTTACGCCCTATCTGATAGTTCATAATATTATTATAATCAGTTAGTTTAATTCTCCGAAAATTGGAGTTCATAAATCTTTACGATTTTGAAAGTAAATCATTAATTTCAATCTTCTGCAATATATATATTCTATAAAACTTATAAAACCACATATACCAGTATCAGTGCAAAAAAATAAAATGAATTATCATAATCAAGAATAATCATTTTCTTAAAATTTCTAATGTGTTTTGAATGACTTTTAAAAAAGAAATTTAGAATTTCAAAAGGAGTAACATTCAACGTCTGATTACATGCAAACAAAATGTCTCCTTTGAAAATACTTAAAAAATTATATTTTTATAACTACAAATTATACAGGAATAAATTGGGATGTCGAACGCTTAATATAAAACTTGACAGATTTGAATCTCGAATATCATAAATCAACCTTGTATTAAAAAATACTGATAATGGCAATTTTAATTTAGTGTTGCTTTTGGAAATAATATATTATCTATACTTAATGCATTTATACTTAAAGGGGCTTTGCTCTTGATTTTTATCTCATATAAATTATTTATTTTAGTGACATCAAACTCACAAGACGCAATTGTTTGGCCTCTTCATAGGTGTATGCTATTTCTCGAATAATCACTTGATCGAGTTTTCACTTAAGTCACATTGCCAATGGTATATGAGAGTTAAAGTTTGGCGCACTCGTTCAGAAAACGCGTATAGGGCGTCATAGAGATTGGTTTCCTATAGTAGTATTTATGCCAATAAAAGTCTGAAAACTCTCTAAAAGCTTCTCTCTAAAGGCTTCTAAGTTTTAGGGAAAATATAAAAGCATCTATTTCTAGGTCAAAAAACTGAAGGTTCTGATTTTGTTTTCTCGAAGAGCAAAACCGATTTCTTGACGAGAATACACACGAAAAACTATATTTCAACTCAACTATATTACAAAACACTTTGAAAATGAGGATGCCTTTTATAGAGGCTTAGCTAGCTGAATTTACACTTTTTGCAATTTCGAGTTTTGACATGTCAACACTTAATATTTTATTACTGAAAAACCGAATAATCTGGAACAATCAAACTTTCGTACAGTAAAGAGAAGGAATTTGAGATGAATGTGTAAATAAATCACATCAGTCAGAATGGAAATGTACAAATGGCTATTTTTCTGAATTTTGGTTTGAAAAATTTAATTAAAGCTTAAATGCTAGCCAACGCATAGCTATATTTAGAGATCAATCTCAGATTTGTAAACTTCGTGATCTCTGCTACAAAAAGTTCTGTAACAATTTGCCTTAAAGGATCGGGAAAAACGAGAAAATTGCAGAAAGTTCCTTCTTCTTCTTCTTCTTCTTCAGCCTTCATTTGTCCACTTCTGGACGTATGCCTCTTTCATCCGTTTCCATGCCTTTTTGTCCTGTGCTGTTTGGAACCATCGTCCAGCCACCTTTTTTGAGGTCTACCTACGCTGCGTTTGGTCTGACTTGGTCGCAAGTGTGCTACCCGCACTGTCCAACTGTCATGGTTCTATCTGGCCACATGCCCCACCCACTGCCATTTGCTTTCCGAGATATGCTTCATAATGTCCACGACTTTAGTTCTTCGTCGGATTTCCTCATTCCTGATCATATCTTCTAGACTGAATCCAAGCATGATGCACTTCATTGCTCTTTGCAGTACTGTGAACTGTTCAGCATTTCTTTTTGTTATTGCCATTGTTTCTAATCTGTATGTTGCTACCGGCAGTATACATCAATCGTAGACATTCCGCTTTAAGTTTATTGGTAACGTCCTGCCTTTTAATATGTAGCTCAACTTGCCAAAAGCTGCCCAGGCAAGTTCCTACGTTTTACTTCGGCAGTTTGGTTGTCTTTGGCCGACTTTGATATTATGCCCAAAGTAGACATATTCATCGACGTTTTCTAAAGTCGTATTACCTTGGTTTTAGAGGGGTTCATTCTTAGGCCGACTTTTCTCGACGCTTCATTAAGTTGGCTTAACATATCTTTGAGTTCATGGATGTAGTTGCTTATGAGGACGATATCATCTGCGAATCGTAAGTGATTTAGAGGAATTCCGTTCACATTGCCGCACCTTTACCCTCCAAAGACAGTGTTTTGAATATGTTCTATAACGCCAAAGTAAACAGTTTGAGAGATATAGTGTCTCCCTGGCGATGTCGTACTCCTTTCCTAATTCTTATTTTACCTGTTGTCAGGTGTTCATGTATTTTAACATGAAAGGTGGCATTTTGATATATGTATTTTAGGAGCTTTGTGTATCGGGATTCAATTCTAGCATCGTCCATGGCCTGCAGGAAAACCCATAATTCAATGGAGTCTAATGCCTTGCGAAAATACACGAATGCTAAGTGTAGAGGAATGTTATATTCAGTTGTTTTCTCTATTAATGTTCTTACTGCCTAGAGGTGGGCGACCGTTCTGTACCCATTTCTAACCCAAACCCAAACTAACCCCGCCTGCTCTACTGGTAGGTAGGCGTCTAATTTGTTGAGTCTGTTAGTGATGATCATGGTAAGAAGTTTTTATAAGTGTGATAAAAGACTGATTGATCGGTAGTTTTCCATGTCGGTGTCATCACCTTTCTTGAGAAGTAAAGCTACTTCTGCGTTATGCTACGCGTCTGGTATTCTTCCCTCACTTAGGCATTTCTTGAGAAGTACCTGCAGTGTTCTCTCCACAATGCTTCCACCCATTTTCAACATTTCGCAGGTGATTCCGTACTCCCCTGGACTCTTTCTGTTTTTCATTTGTTTTAGTGTTGTACGTATCTCTAGCTTTGTTATATCAGGGATGTCTTCTGACCCAACGTTGCAGATAATATTTGGTGCTGCTGTTGCAGTGTTTGAAACTGTTGGATCAGTTCCGGTGGATGTATAGAGATGAGTGTAGAATGCCTGGATATGGTCAACAATACCCGTTTGTCTGATATTAACTTACCCTGTTGGTGTTTTATTTTGGTCATTCTGTGTTTTCCCGTGGACATTTTCGATTTTAGAACCCTCATATTTGCGTTTGTCTCTAAAGCATTTTCGATTAGTTTAGTGTTGTGGCTTCGGATGTCATTCCTCACTTTTTTACTAATCATCTGGTTTAGTTCTTGGTATTTTGGTGTATCTCTGTTGGTGTTTCTCCTCCTTTCCATAAGTGCTAGTGTGTCTGGCTGTGATTTATGGTCTTAATCGAGTAATGTGAATCACAGAAAATCTCACACTGATGCAAAACCGGAAATCTTACGAGTCTGAAAAGATAGAATAGGAATACGAAAACGATAGATAGATAGAATAGGAAAACGTCTTGAAATATGTGGATATATACGTTTCATTGCATGATTTCATTGAACACGGATTGAAGTCGGAAAAATGGGTCAGAGTAGGAACATTTTTTGGTGATTTGAAGAAGGAAAAATGGGTCAGGATCTAAGAATATGGACATTTCTCAAGTCATAAGCAGCAAGTTCTGCCAATTTTATGAAAGTTTTCGAGGTAAAATTTTACTTTAACCTCCGAAGCTGCGGCAAGTTTAAAACATACAACATTAAAAAATACACAACGTTTATTTACTAAATTCTCAAGGCGTGCAAAGAAAGGGGCAACACGAATTTAAATTGGGATTTAAAATGATTTCTTACATATATGCGCACGAATAAATTAAGTAGTGTGAGCAATCTCTATGACATAGTAAATTCAAGAAGGCTTTAGTTCTATTACAAGAAAATATATTCGTTTGTTTATTAATAAAAAAAATACTTGTGATAGAATGAAATTAGAAAATAATATTTTGTTACAATGATTAGCATAAAAGCACGTATTTTTGAATGAATATATGAAGTTTCATACTCTTGTATGACTATTAAATAGAAAGGCTTGGTTTTTAAAAGATATATGAAATATATATTGTGGCAAAGTTTACTAAATAAAATATTTTAGTAAACTTTGGTTGGGGTATGTCATACCCATGTAAGGACTAAAAAAAACATTTACATAGCGCCGAATTATCATGCTTTTCTCCATTTGATTACCGTCTGCAAACTAATAACTCTAACGCTATTTGTTCAAAATTGTAAAGCAGTTCGTTCCGGTAAGAGTTAGGTATATGAGAAGCATTTTAAGATCCTTTACACAAATAGTGCACTATGTAAAAAACCGACCTCTCCTATTGGTCGATCCATCTCGTATTACAATATGTCTTCGTAATGCAATCAATTTCTGTCAAGAGTTCTCGTGGTGTAGAGGTTTAGACAGCTGGGTCTCACCTGGACGGCCCGGGTTCAAACCCCGTTGGTTTTTTTATTATTATTTTTTTTAGATTATGTTTCTAAACAGTTTTTTTCTTGATTCTGGGTATGTCCTGGGTTAGTTTGGGTTAGCACCTGGTTCGTCTCCTGCTCTTGAGCTCCCGTAGTGAGCGAAGCGAGCGGAGGGCCATACGGATCGACCAATAGGAGAGGCCGATTTTTATATTGTGCACTATTTGTGTAAAGGATCTTATAATGCATAGGAGAATTCGATTTAAGATACTATAGAGGGTAATTATACAATCATCTCGTTATTGGATAAAGGTGATTTCAGCTAAATGTTCAAGAATAAATGTAAATAGTAGCACCCATGAACATAAATAAATCTTATAATAACCTATTTATAACTATATAAGTAGAAAAAATTTTCATTTTGTATACCTAGAAAATGACTTTTGTCATTTCGTTTTCTAAATAGGTATTTGAAGCAGGCATATCCTGAGTTTCTGAAACTTTGAAATACCATGTTCAATAAAAATTTTTGGTATATCGATGTCTGTCAAAAAACATAAATGTTCGAAAAATATTGTCAGCTCTATTTTTAGAGAAATTCGTTCTATTTCTATTTTCCCAATTTTCTCTGTAGTGGAGAGAGATATCTCAAATCGGTTTGGGCCAGTCTCTGCGACATCTGAGGGTGAGCATTTTCTTCAAATTTAGCCACGAAATATTTTTCGTTTCGAATACCTTAGGAGAGGGTTTTTGGGAATGCCGAATTCGATTTTGGCATCGAGAAGGTCGTATGACCTCTCTGTACAGAAATATTTAGAAAAACTAGCAATTTTGAAAATAAATAACACTATGTATATAGTTTTGAAAATGTTATTCTAACTATGGTAAGATGTAAATGGCTTCTTTTAATCGTTTCCGAGATAAAGACGAACGATTAGGGCATGTAGTTGGAGGGTACGTTTTTAAGTTTTCTTACCCATAGCCTGATTTAGACAAACCATCTTTCATGCAAGCGGAATATTACCATTTTTATAATTATTAAAAAGGCATAGGGATCTAACCAGCGTCTTCTGCAATACGTAAATACGCCTGCATCGCAGGCGTATGATGCTGCTACTATAACCGTTTTAAAATTTGTAATTTGTTAAATGAATATAAAATGCCCAAATTTTGCCTCCCATCGCTTTTCTTGGGAGTTTCGTGCTATGGCTATTTTGGAGTTTAACTCGATATACCTACCTAAAATCAGTTTATAAGTTATAAAATGCTAAACTGTAGAAGTTAATTTGAGATAAATTTTTTCCTCTATACACAGCGTTTGGTAGGTCGATGCGTTCATTTCAATTTTATACTTAGATTAAATTTAATATAAAGCACTTTGCAAAACATATGTATTAATGATATTATTTTTTTATGTTTTAAGCAACATTATAGCTTAAACTTGGTTTAAAAATTTTTGAAACGTCAAGAGGTTTTGTTTTGTTTACAAAAAAAAAACCATTTAATTTTATGTCGTTTTCTTACGTTCCAAATATAAACTCAATAAATGCAGTGTATAATTAAATGTCTTCTATTTTTTCTTTTTTGTCACATGTCCTAGCTCACGGTATATGTTTAGGTTAAGACAAGTCACATTCTCAAGTTAACTTATCAACTTACCAAACATTTTCTATAAAACAAAAAATCAAGCAAAAAATAAATATGTTTTACTTTAATGCTTACTCTACAGAAACACTTTTTGTCTGGACATTAGGCATCCTCGTATTCTTTCATATCTCCACTTCTTTCGTAAGCAGTTTCATTAGTTTATTAATTATACAAAACTTTAAAAAAAAACTTTTTATATTGTCGGCCACAACTTTTGCTGCTTACCTTTTTCAGAAACATAATTTGTGTTAATATTTGCATCTACGAAAGCTTTTTAATATTTTCACTTTCTTGCCAAGCAGATTGTTATACAAAACTAAAAAAATTATTTTTTTACAGTTTAATCGAAACTTTTGAGAAAAAAAATCATAGTCAATGTTTAATAATTTTCTGCTACCTAAATTATTAGTGTAAAATAAGTTATAGTTCAAAAAACTAAAAAACACGCTTTGATCAAAACCGATCTAAAAAATTATAAAATAGAATAAAGTGATTTAAAAATATGATTTTAAAAAGCGTGGGGTGCTTAGGTGCCATAAGTTTAAAACAAAAATCAATTTATCGCTTTAATTGACCAACAGTTAATATTTTTTTATGGCAGTGGCACACACACTAAAGGGAGATACTATGGCGCTCGACGAGCGGTGTGTGTGCGAAGATGTTGATTGACACGGTTCTTGAATATTTGTAGGTTGTAATTAGTGGGAAATAGATGTCCTGGAAGTGAGTTCCACAGTGATGCAGTGCGCCAGACAAAGGAGTTCTGGTAAAGTGATGTTCTAGGTGTTTCTAGTTGTACGACGAACTGGTGCGCTCCTGCCGTATGTCGTGACTGTCTGACAGGAGTTGCCAGGGGCGGGATTATGCGGGCCAAATCCTGGGAACATCTGCCGTGAAAGTATCTGTAAAACAGAGACATCTCGGCCACATGTCTGCGATGTTCCAGACTATCCAGATTCCGGGTCAACTCCAGATCGCCGACGAGACGCACAGCCCTCTTCTGAATGAAATCCAGCAGCTTTAGGGTATAGTTTGTAAACCGAGCGTTGATCGTTACGTCATACCTTGTCTTTCTCTCTCATACCACCGTCAATCGGGGGTGACAGAAATTTGACGTCACGGACGTACGTTGAGCTGCGCATGCTAGGATATCAGATGAAATTAATGAAATTTCTCATCTGTCAAATATATATTTATTTATTTTATTTGATGTTCGTCCAACGTATTTTTCTGTTCTTATTTGTGATTGTTATCGCAGTTGGAAATGCCTGGACATCGGTACACTGAAAATGAGCAAGTCCTTATTTTAAAACTAATAGACTATTTTAATCGCGAAATAGCAGCAGGGAAAACGCTTTTACCCGTGAGTGCAGTAATGTAAGTTGATACAAAAGTGCAGTTTTAACAATATATAAAGAGTAGGATTATTAATTTGTTGTAGAGAGTTTCTGATGCTTTAGGAATATCGTCAGCCACTGTGCAAAGAATGCATTGAAAGGCAGTCTAGAAACTTGTTGACTTTAAAACTAAGGCAAATGTTGCTATTATTTCCTCTCATGGAGCGCCTCTTCACAAAGTTCATGGCCATACTATAAGGAGAGCATGTATGCTATGATTGCTATGTATGAGAAAGGTAATCTGCATTTAATTTTTCATTATTTTAAATAATTTATTCATTATTTCGGTTTTATTGTAGATGAACAACTCACACTGCGTTCATTGCAAACGAATCTGATGAATATTGACAGAGTGCAGATATCTACTCATCTGCTAATATAATCCTATTGAGATGGGATGGTCAGAACATAAGCGTTACTACGAGGCTTGTATCAGTTCGATACATCCTGTTACAAGCGAAGCTGTTTTAAATTTGTGGAATGAAGCACTTCAAAAGGTAAGAATCTAGTCAAACTTTTAGATATTGCTATTTTATAAGAGAATCTGTTTTAGATTACACCAAAAAATGGAGAAATTATGTTCATCACACAAATGCTATAATACAATTAGCGAGGACTGGAAGAAGCAGAGATGCTTTGGATATATTACTGGTCATTATCGATCTCTTCTTGTCACTCGGATGATGATTATTATTTTAGCGATGAGTGTGCTCATAAGCACAGAAGATGCTATGACTCCTTTTGTAAAACATGATACAAGAACCTTAAATTAAAACACCCCTTTCCATCGATTGTGTGGTATGGTTTTTTATAATGAGTGAATTATTGTGTTTTTTATGACGAGTTGAATTATAGTGCTTTATTATCTTTTGTCTTGTCTGTCATTTGTGTCCCCCGATGAATTTTGTGGCTGGCTGATCGATACATGCCAATAGTATTTTAATATTGTATTATAGTACTCTGTTTTGTCTCTCTGTGCTATGTAAGGTGTTTTTTCCAATCTGTTTTTCATTGGTGTTTATTGTAAGTTTGTATAAAGAAAAATGTGATTTTAAATTGTTAAAGTTAACACATATACGCCAGACCTTTTCTGTTGTTGTATACGAATCATGTTATAGCACACTTTAGGTTATATAAAATGTTTTGTTTTCCATTTCATAAACATTTGGGCGTTCTTTGGAAATAAATTAGCATTGTTTTCGTTTTCTCTCATACTTGAGTTTTATTTTATGGTGTCAATGTACTCTACTTTGTCTAAGTTACTTTAGTTAGTTTTGGTTATAACTGAAGTACAACACACACAAATACAATATTATGCTATACCGTCACCCATTTAATATATATTATACGAGATGTCCTATGTTAAAAATAGCATACATATTATTAAAAGTTTGAACTAAGGCCGTAATGGCGATATTTACAGCTACATAATAAGCAAAACTGAAAAAAATCAAATAAACTTTTACGAATCTAAGCGTTATAAATTGTAAACAAAACTTACTTACCTACATATATAAAACTAAAGAAAAGCTACATGTATGAGGTCTTTCAGTTTTATTAACTACAGCACACTGCTGTAATGTGAAATGATTAATTAAATGATGACAACAAAAACCATAGCTAACCGAAGAATAAAATTGCATTTATAGTCAAATTTAAATATATGCCAAAGTTTACTGCAATGGTAAATTTCTCTTTTTATTAATTTACAGATGCTTACAAGTTCACAATCGCATGACAAATAAAAATTAATTGGTAAAGAAAAGGTCCAAATCACGTTTCAGTTGCATATCTGATATTAAAAATGTCTTTGTGATTTTTTATACACTATTCTCCCGGCCAAGTTTGTTTCACAGTACATTGCTTTTGAATTGAGTTGAATGTTTCTTCAATTAACCACATATCACATGCATAATTACATAACTTTTCTCGTAGCAAAGATTCCACTTATTATTCGAAATTTCGCAGGTTTTAGATATGTTTTCATTCACACAAGATAACAAGACCCCTGTATATCTAAGAATTTCTGCTGGAATTTTACTAGAACACTAGAATATTTCTGTTTGTATTGTGTTGTTAATTTATTTAAGTTATTGCAAACCACACAAGACTTTTTTTCTTCACCTAAAACAAAGTAGATTGCATACAATTAAAATATTCATATTGGAGATCCAAATATTATCTTACCAGAGTGAAAAAGGCCTGTTTATCGCATAGTTTCTTTAAATTAAATCTATGAATCACGAGTTAATGAGCATGACATGTTGTTTGTTATTGTTTTGGGTTTGAATTCAGCGTCCTATCTAACCTCACATTCGAGATCGACAATAGCCGTCTATTTTACCGACACGAAATGGATCATGCGCGAAGCGTAAGTTATGCTCCTCCCAAGACTCTTGTGAATCAATTCAGGACATGCTTCAAAACTGATCTGACGTCAGGATTTATGACGTAACGATCAACGCTCGGTTTACGGACTATATGCTTTGGTGCTGCACCCCAGATATGTGAGCAATATTCTAAGCACGGTCTTATTTGCGCTTTGTACAGCAAGAGCAACTGCTGCGGTGTATAGAGTTTTTTGTTGCGAAATAGCGCACCAAGCTTCTGGGAGGCTGATTTTGCGATATTAGCAACATGGTTATGCCATGACATATTGCTGTTGACCGAGACACCCAGCAGCCCGATTGACGAGAATGAAGGAATGGTCGATCCTGCCATAATGATGTCAGGGCCCGCTGTATTGGCCCTCTTAGTAAACGTTGCTGCT
>JAEQML010077314.1:0-12940 GCA_016904865.1 Pissodes strobi
TCAAAAATCTCTTATAATAGCGAAAACCCGTTTTCTAAATAATTACCTAAATCATTTATTGATGTGTGTTTTATAGAATAACATATTTCTTCACATCCGTGTAAAGCCATTCATTCCAAAACCTCAACTGGCAGATAAGTACTTGTCAGTAACAGATTATTATGAAATAAATTGGAGGTTATAATAAATAAAAACAGTTGTTTTTTTTTGTCTAGAATTGTTTATTTTTTTTCAAATAAGTATTCCTCCTCTCATTCTATGCAGATGTCTCTTATTTAATATTTTCCCCCGTGAAAGGTGTGTACTGCCGATATTTGTAATGCTTTTGTTAAGTGGTGCTGCAAATATTTGTTAAAACTTGAACTTTGGGGGCTTAAGCTACTCTAATGAACACCCCTTTTCTAGTGAAAAAAAAAAAATGTGCAAATCGGAGAACCTATATGTGATTGGGATTATTTTCTTAAAATTTGTTCTTGTTGGTTGATTCTTTTTTAGTGCCACAGGTCCACGGTCCACATGTAAAATATTTTCTCAATGTCTTAGAGCATATAAAGGATATAGTTTTATCACAAGATGTAATTAATGAACCAATCTTTCCACTCTTTCCTGTCCTTCATTTCTTCATTCTAGCTCTCAATTTCTTGATAAAGTATATTCTTAGATTAATTAGTTAATCAATAAAATTCCTCCAAAGTAGTTTGGTGCATCAGTTTTTTTTTATTATTATTATGACTTCTTATCTGCTGGTTTTCTGTGAACTGGAAAAAGTTCAGACTGCATCTATAATTACCGCTGGTGTTTTGAAGGTTTTGATAAGGTCATCGTGTAGTTTTCATTGGTAGGGTGAAATGTCCCAATTCCTGAAGACTGGCAACTTATCTTATCTTGGAGTATTATTAGAATAGAATAGAATAGAAAAAACGTTTATTATGCAATAATAGATGAATATACAGTCACATTACATCCTATCACACAAAAGGTAACATTCGCAAGGCGTTCTTCCATGTTACCTCACCAAACAATATGGTTACTAAGCAAATGCAAGTATCTCAGTTAACAGAGAGAAAAAATAACAACTAAGCTATTATACATTATGACATAATTTGGAGAAGACAAGACCTGTATTTCTGTTTGAAAGCCGCCAATGAATTAAGTATCATAATGTTATATATCTCCGAGTTGAGCAGCTCTATGGCCAAAAAGGCAATTCAAGATGAGTTTTATTTATTTCATAATGTTTTGCAACTAATAATTTTTACAAAGAAACAGCAGATTCTATAAATCACCGACACTTTAAACATATAATAGCAAACAAGAAATAGTTAAAATAGTTTCTTTTCTAAAATAATGTTCGCAGAATACAACTATGAGTTTATTTACTTACACATGGAATATAATATTTGGGTTCAAATAATTGGATAGTCTGTTTTCATGAATATGGCGGCCAGTTCCTTTTAGGCGAGTTCCGGCTACGCGACGTTGTCGGTGTGCTAGGCAAGAGAGATTTCGTGAACAATGTGACATAGGGCCCAGTTTACATAAAGCTTCTAGCGGAAAATAGGCATCACTTCGTTTTTTTTTTGTTTTCATTTTAATTCAAGTTTTGTATTATAAATGGTTATATGTTAGTATTATAATTTTCACGGTAAGCTTTAAAGCGTTGTTATTTTTTTGTCACATTATTAAAAACAAGCTGCCGATTTTCCATGATACAGACTTACTCTCAGGTGTGATTAATACTATGGCTTGCATTCTATTTTATAAGTGGGGAAAGAAGAAGGGGAACAATGTTAGCGTTTTCATATTTAGTAAACAAATCTGTCTATTTTTTTTATGTGTCTTTGGTAGCAACTTGACACAGTGAAAAATATGACATCAACAATATTGTAACCAAAGAACCTAAGGTGTTTGATAACGTTTGGTCTGGTTGGTTAGTTCAATACCTATATAGATAAATATTAGTATATTGTGATATAAGTGTATAAACGCCTTTAAAACACGTGCGACATATTTCAAAACACGACTCGCAGCGGAGTGTTTTGTAAGTCGCAAGGGCTTTAAAGGCATCTTATACACGTATTTCATACGCTATTTTTTATTACGAATGCATCATAATCTCAAAAATGTTTTAAATATTAAACTTAAGGGATATATTGACGAATATATTAATCTGTCACATTTGACATTATCAAATGTTTCTATAGCAAACCCTTTGACGCCTACTGGTTTCGCGGTGAAACCATTTGAATTTGAATTTTTATTCAGCCGCCTGCCGGTTTTGCAGCAAAACCGCAGTTGGTCACGTCACGTGTTCTAGAGACCCTTCCTAATTGGTTCAATACGTTTGGCGCCGGTAAATTATCGCCATGCTGATATTGTGAGGCCCGATACAGGTCGTAAACAGCGTGTGCTGTAGTGTGGACATTTTTTTATCTTTTTTTAAATGTTTTAACGAAATGGCAGGTATGTAATATACGTAGTTCTATTGCAAAAGACCAGTTATGATGTTTTATGTGTTTATTACAGATATTTTACAGTATGTTCTATATTTTTTACACAACATTATATACGGTCGCACAGTGAAACCAGTAGGCACAAAATGTGATAATATTTTTTTAGGCAAGAAACACGCGTATTCCTTTGATGGGCTTCAAAGGATGGAACCTGAAGGATTATTTACATTTATTGATGATATACCAACTGATAATGAGTTGGATGTAGGTGACATGAGTGAAAGTGAGCAAAACGAGGAAACTGCATCGCAAAATAATGAAGGAAACGATTTATTTGATATTTTGAACTTACCCATAGATTTTGAAAATGATGTCGAAACGATAGCTGAAAACAGTGGATGGGAAAGTGAGGATGATATTCCCCCTTTCAATTATACGCCAGAGAGAATTATTAATAAAAAGCCTGATTTGGACAAAATCCTCAAAAAAATGCCTAAGAAATTTTCAACATTTCAGTGAAAGTACAGGACCAAATATTGATGCAAATTTAGAAGCGCCACTTGAAGTTTTTCTAGCAGTTTTTCTTGAGGACCTAACTGACCATATTGTATTTCAAACCAACCTGTACGCTCTCTAAAAATGTGGGAGTTCAACTGTTTTTGGTCAAACAAATCAAAAGGAAATGCGAAAATTTTTGGCCCTTAACATGATGATGGGAATAAAGAGGTTGCGGAGTTTACGCGATTTTTGGTCAGCTAATTATTCTTAGAGACCACTTTATTAGCTCCGTCCTTTCTAGGGATCGTTTCGTATGGCTGCTTGGGAATTTTCACCTAAATGATAACGCTGTTATTCCAGAATAAGGGTCTCCCAATTACGATAAATTATATAAATTGCGGCCAGTTATAGAAAGGTTATCTGAAGACAACACTCTAAGAAGAGGACGGCCTTCTTCAGTTGATTTGAATACTTTGTTTTGTACACATTTATTTTTTGTACATGTTTTTTTGCCTACTGGTTTCAATATGAAACCGCCTTCTAAAATCTGCGTTATAAAAAAAATATATATTTTTGTATTATCTTCTTACTAAATTAACTCTCCATTAACAATATTTAAACAAAAAAAGCTATACAAGGATTATAACAAAAATTCCGGCGTTAAAGGGTTAAAAAAGTAGGCGCATCATAAACATCATTTTAAGCACGCTGCAGCGTGCGATAATCGTTGATTATGATGCATGCGTAATAAAAAATATATTACGGGTCCATGCCCGATTTGCACGATTTGTGGATAATAAACCAATATAAATAAAGTGACGTGAAACGCACAATTTTTTTATTGTCTAATTTCAACGGACCAAAGGTATTCACATTTCTAAATACCACCCTGATCTAATGCAGAACTATCTCAATCTAAATCAGTTTAACCATAACTTACTCAAATTAATAAAAACTAACCTAATTATAAATATACAGGGTGCTACTGAAATTAACGGCAACAATTTGGGCATGTATTCTTGACATAAAAATAAGAAAGTTCATATAAACCTGAATTCGATGGCTTCCCAGTGGCGGATTGTGAGCGTGGGCTATCATTTGGGTGGGCTCATAAAGGACACCTTTGGGAGATTGTACGTATCTATCATTTAGAAAAGAATTTATGATTTTGAGTGAATTTTGAGTTATTGTTTAGTAATACCTGCTTGATTATATTTTTGGAACTGAATAAGTAGTACTTAAACAAGAAGCTATATTGACTCAACCTAAGAGTTGAAAGCTCCAGAAATTATGTTTATGTTGTGTCCATTTTTTTTTATGGCAGTGGCACACACTAAAGGGAGATCCTATGGCGCTCGACGAGCGGTGTGTGCGAAGATGTTGATTGACACGGTTCTTGAACAGTTGTAGGCTGTAACTAGGGGGAAACAGATGTCCTGGGAGTGAGTTCCACAGTGATGCAGTGCGCCAGACAAAGGAATTCTTGTAAAGCGTTGTTCTAGGTGTTTCCAGTTGTACGACGAACTGGTGCGCTCTTGCCGTCTGTCGTCAGGAGTGATCCTGTTATGATTTTATTTTGTCTTGAAAATGCTTCAAATCAGCAATGTCAACCTTTGTCCAATTTCATCACCTCCAAACAGTAAACGCAGAAAAAGGAAATGTGCGTTTTTCTCTTTGCAACCACACAACCAAAGTTTTATGATAAACGTTTTTATCAAATTTACGTGTGAAACTGCCTGCTTCTACATCGTTTTTGCACTTGCACTATATCTATTGCTGACGTCACTTTAGAGTACTGTTAACTCTTCACGCATGGTCCTCGGCTGGGTTCAGGGCGCAACCAAACAAAACTATCCCAAATTTACAAAAATAAGCAAACATAACCTTAAAAAATAGAGAAACATGTCTTGCTCTCGACGGGAATAACAAAGAATCTGACCACTACACTAACTAGACCTGCTGGAATCAACGGACTGTAGATAAAGTGAAAAAGACGTGAATCCACCAATCAGAAGCGGCTAATATAGGATAGTGCCGTCGGACTGTATCCTTTACAATCTCATGAGTGCTTATTTTGCCTACATCCTACATACACTTCCACCTATACCTATCATATGGAATTCTATGTTAGAGACATTCTGCACATTTACAAAGAGTCTTTGCCGCCCAGAGAGGTGTCGAGGTGGTTGCTGCGCTGCGTTATTCGCATATATTTATATGGTTATTCGGATTATTGTAATCATTTGTCTCTGGAAATACTAACCATACCTTCAACCTATATCCTATACTGTCTTTTGCATGTAAAGAAATTCAAATTATTGCGCCTATAATGGGGACCTGCATAATTATAATACAAGAGCAAAAGATACAAAACACAAACTTGTTATAAACTATAATAGGACCTCAGGAGCTAGGGATAGGTAGAACGAACCACTATGGTATTAACGAGGGCATTAAGTTTTTTAATGCGTTATCTGATTACTAGACTCTGGCGTTAGCAGCGGACCTCCGCCGCTCCATCCATCCCATCCACCTTACGTTCGCGCCATATTCAAAATTAGAATCGAGGCATGTTGTAATATATATTGAATGCAGTGGAATGTATTCGCGGAAACACATGAAAGCTGCTGTATATCCACTATAATATGACTTGTTAAATATATCCTGGTTTTTAGTTAGATAAAGCAAAATATATCGCAGAAAGTGCTGACAAAGTATGGACACGTATTACAACAAGTAATATTTCACTTTTCGCATGGCTCTCCGCTCGCTTCGCTCTTTACGGGGACTCATGAAACGGAAACTAACCAAGTGCTAACCCAAGACATACCCAAAATCAAGAAAAAAAGTTAGAAAGATAACTTCAAAAAAAAAAAAGACGAGATTTGAACCCGGGTGGTCTAAGTGAAGGCTAACCTAGCCAACCCAAACTAACTAACTAAAGGATCTTAAAATGCCAGGGATTACGCTATCCGATGGTGGATGGGATGGCCGGAGCGACGGAGGTCCGCTGCTACCGCTAGAGTCTAGTTGCCAGCGTTACTGGTTGGGTTAAACAAACTTAGTATCATAGTATTTAAAACTAAAATGAGGAGTTTTTTTTTTTTTAAGGAAAGAGCCTATTCAGAAACTGAGTTCCTGAGCTGTGATTTTAGTGAAATCCTATAGTATCTGAAAAGCACTAAGTAAACTGATTTTCCAATGTATTAATTTGCTTGGATCAAATTTGTAACTTAAAACTTTAAACCTGTAATTTGGAACCTTGTGCTCTATTCGTAACTTGAATCTACTGTTGGAATTTTACTGTGTTTTATTTTATTTTTATAACTACTCATATGTATTGTATTTTGTATTTTGACTTGTTAAAGTGCTCTGTGGCGTGTATTGTCATTAATAAAGATTTGGATTTGAACACGTTTTCTAAGCAAAACGCTTCCACACCCTTGCCGAATTATAATTCGTTTCCAACGTGTTCACTTCTCCGAAGGCAGACTGGAAGTGATTTTTATCCTTTAATTTTTGGATGAAGATTGTTCGAGCCTGAACTGTTGAGTTCAGATTAGAGTTAGCTTTTCGATAATATGGCTTTCAGTATCGTGTGTTGGAAAACTTGATGTGCCTATAACAGTCAAAGAGATTTATAATTAAAGTTAAGTGAAACTACTTTGAAAAAAATCCTGGAGGGCCGGAATCCCATAGTCGTCCTTTACGAGCCGCCACTGCTCGCTTCCATAAACTAGTTTTCGTTTTATTAAGTCCGGTTCCGACCAGGCAACTAGTTGCGGCGACAAAGTTGCAGCAATTTTTTGGTGCCGCGATTTCCCGCATATGCGTTCACACACGGATGCAATTTTTCTAGTAAAAAACCAGACTACTGCCAACTGTGCAAACATTATTTAATATTAATAATATAGTATTTAATGTACATACATACTAGGGTAAGTAAAACATCTAAATAGTGGCAAATTTGCAAACATTAAAGAGATCCGCCAGCACCGCATTCTTCTTTTTGGGAGTCATATGAGAAAGTTTTGTAAGTGAACCATCAAAAAAAAGTAAAGGTATTGAATCAAATTAGAAAAACTGGAAAGGAAGGTTATTAGTTTGTACCTATCAACTTCCGTAATTGACAGAAATGAATCTCCATTTGAATGGTGGGATTTCAATAAAAAGGATATGCCTTTACTTAAAAATCAAGCAGATATTTTTTTATCTGCCCCTTCTGCAAGCGTCTTTAGTGAGCAAATTTTCTGGCTGGCAACATTTGTTGTATTAGAAGAAATAGATTGATCCCTGAGCGTGCTGAAATCCTGATCTTTTTGCATCGCAATTTGAAAAAGTTGAATTTTGATTACTAGTTAGTAGTTTATACTACATTATGTCATGAATAATCACATGTATCAAACTTTTATTTTTGTTATTTCCTGTTTAGTGTAGAGGAATTGCATAAGTGCACTTTATTTGCAATGTTAAATTCTTGATGCTGTGTTATTTAAAACAATAAAAATTAATTTAAAGTAATTTGATTGTTTTTTTGTTTTATTACAAGAAATTATAATACTAGATTTGTATTTCAAAATAAATAAAATAAAATTGCTTTAATTTAAAAAATGCCGATATTTATCGGCAAATTTTTGCCGATACCGGTTATCTTTCTTTAATTCTGCGAGCAATGTACCGGTTGACCATGTATCCTTCTTTTACTTAAATAAAATGACAAAGATGACATCAAACCGGTGAATTAATAAAGGTAGAGCCTCTCATGACAATATCGACATTCTTTGAAGTTTGAATTTGAATGTTTTTTTGTCTGTTCCTGTTTTGCTGTGCTACATTCTACATTTTAATTTAGCGTGATTTCTAAAGATAACTAAGTCCCAAATCATGGACGTGGAACAGTCCAAAGTGGCAATCTTGAGCTTAATTGCTTAATAGAAGGAGCACCGAAATATTTGACAGTTCAAAAAGTGTAGCCAATACAAAAATTTAAGTTGCCGAGAGAAAAAATCCTTAAAGAAAATTACTAAATCACCGCGATTAATTGCATGGAAATATAACATTTTCTATTATGTGCATCTAAATTGCAGCGACAAATTGCAAAGTGTGAAAGCTTAAATTGGTGCAATTTTGATTTCTGCAATCCAATCACCGCGACAAAATTGCATCATGAGAACCGGGCTTTATAGCTATGGAACTATCAGCTACTACAAGCAAATTTGGGAAATAAATTACCATCACTAAGTGCTAGTTTCTTCAAGTCTGAATAACTTTATTTCTAAAATAATTATTACTAAGGTTATAATTGTATCAACAATCGTTTTTATAGTAAACATTTGAAGAATAAAGTTACTCGTGCTTGAAGGAACTGGGCCTAAGTATAATGATTATTAGATTTCATTGGATAATGTTAACTTTAACCAGGGACGTGCATACCAGGAGAGTACCTGGATAAATTTAACCACATTCCTGTAAGAGTTAGGTTTTTGGCATCAGATTAAGATTCTTCTGTGTCTTTTATTTAAAAGGCACTCTTCATTCATTGATTTTAGGTTCAGCTACTTTCGAGAAATGAAACGAATGTCAAAATGGCAAAAAAATCAAGCCTTATATGCGTAGTCTTCGGGTTGACCGATATTTCTCCGGGCTCCGGGTAGAAGATTAAATTTCTCCGAGCGAACTAATAAATTCAAAATTTTCGCTATATTTTTAAAAATTATTTAAATAATTTTGTCCCGAATTGCGAGGTGTAATCATTATGAACATCTACTATGATGCTATTCAGCGGGAACTTAGTGTTTTTTCGGTAGACGACACTTATTTTTGTTGTAAAAGGCGTAGTTTTATTATTTTTTGTCCTGTTTGTCCAGCCTTTTGCCTTAATATTCACATATATGTCTGCCCGTCCTTTAAGTTCCCGGGCCTGCCCAAGCGAAAGCTTTCAATTTCCAAATCACATAAAGGTGCAATTAAAATTGGCAATAATTTTGGCAAACTTCATTCGTAAAAACAAAAGATGAATAGTTTTTTCATATTGTGTAACAATTATTGGAAGTTTTATATGGAAAACTGTATGAGATTTTGTTCTTTTTTATTAGTTTTTGTTTTTAGTGTTTCAGCACGTTATTTTTTCTTCGAGCGAAAAATAGTTTTTTGGAAATTGATAATAAAACTTTTTGGTTGTGGTAAAAATTTCAAATATTTCTAATTCACATGTGAAATGTGATAAGGATGTTTAAGGTATTTTTCGACTTTATTCCTTTGTTTGCATATCAAGGGAATCGTAAAAACATCCAAAACAAAGCACCCATGCTCATAGTACCGCTTGTGATGAAAATGTCACTTGTGGGTTTCCCATGCATGTAACATTTACATATTGATAAGTTAGATCCGAGGTTAGATCTTAGTATTAAGGAACCTTATAATATTCCAATACATATTGTTATTAGTTTTTGTAATTAAATGGTGTCAAAGTTAATAACAATGCAACTAATTTCAAGTTGGGAGAAATGTATATTCAAACTATCATGAAACCAAGCCAAAGTTGTAAATATGTTGTAAGTTGTGTTACACATACTTTTCACTTTTGCCTATAAAATTTGTACTACAACATTTTGTGAGATGTCCTGAAAATGATATGCCACATTGAAAGTGTCAGAAACTATGTCGAAAATTCAAAGTAATTTAGGAATATATCGGTAGGTATACAAGAGAACAAATGGACTAAAAATTGAAAGATACGAAAAAAATTTATTCTTTATAAAAGTTTTTGCTTCCTCTAAAACTAAGAATTGCCCAATAAAATACCTTATGTTATACAGAGCGATCAAAAATTAACAATACTTGTAATTTGCCAAGAGTTAGATAGTGCAACATAATGACTTAAACTAATTCCTGAATATTAAAATATAAAAATTAAATGTAGGTATGTATAACATTAAAGTGAATTACTAATGTTGTAGATCCACAGTAGCTTGTTTTGTAATCTTGGAATTGCACAAAATCAAGAATGATACAAGTTTGCAATAGGATTTTTGTTTCACATTTTGTTCATACGATTCATGCATTTCAATAACTTATCTTATTAGAATTAACTTTTTTGATTAACATTATTAGAAAAAATAAAAAACAAAAATAGTTTAGTCTTGGCAAATTACACGTATTGTTAATTTTTGATCGCTTTGTATAAGGTTTTTTTTTTGGGCAGTTCTTAGTTTTAGAGGAAGCAAAAACTTTTATCAAGAATATCAATATCTTTGTTGCCAGCAAAATCCGCAGCCACATCCCTGGCATGGCTCTTCTGATCCTCGGCTTCTAAACGATTTCTTCAAAGATTTTTGACTGTTCTGGGAGCTTCTACTAAATGCTTACTATTATAACTTCTGACATATACCTTTGTTCTTCAAAATGATGTTCTAGCCAATCAGCCCAGGCAAACTTTTGGCCATGCCATGCCTTTTCGAAAAATCTTTACATATTATATTTGCATATGTGTTCGTTCTGTGATGCGACTTTCTAAAGGCGGTCTCAGTCTAAGGGACGCTTTTTCAACAAATACCTCTTGTAATACATTTTCCGGCAATGAAAACAGATAATTTCTTGTGAAAAGTACCAAAACACGACCAACAATTTTGATGACTTCAGTAGTGTTTGTTCTTAGGAGATATTTTATGTTGTTGCAGCAACTATGAAGCAGTCATTCGAAAGATTTAATATGCATATTTCCGTTTTTAATATTTAAAGAAATATATTTATAGATAAGTAAGTATTCAATAATCTAAATCACTTACAGTTATTTTATTCATAGAGAACAAACGCAAAAGTGATGATAACCTTGAAAACTCTACCGCCAAGACAAAACGTATGGAGACAAAGCTACGTTGTACTGACTTGATAGTATTAGGCTTGCCGTGGAAAACGACTGAACAAAATTTAAGAGAATATTTTGAAACCTTTGGAGAAGTTTTAATGGCGCAGGTTAGTATTAGTTATAGTACATAATAACTCAGTGTAATTATTAATATCAGGAGAAGGCATTTAATCAACTTTATTGTATTCTTGCTTTTGAAATTATGATTATCCAATTTTTTATATAAGAATATACTTAAGGACCAAATTCTCATAATCCTTTATTCTTAAAAATACTAGTTTCATAGTTTTATGATATACGTCTAGTTGTAATTGAAAATATTTCCATGGAAATGTGTATATTATACTTTTATTTAATAAAATCGTCATCCTACTAGGTTAAATTACAAAAAAATACGAATGTTATGTATTATTATAAATCGCCAGGTAGGGGAATCATTATATACCTCAGTTGTTCCTCATCGAGAAATCATACAAGCGTGCAGGCGTTTTTGTTTTATTGATTTTCCTTTTAAATTTACTATTATTATTTATTGGTTGTAATCGTCCGTTGGTGTTGCGGGTGTGTACGCAATTATAAAAGGTTTCATTAATACTGTGTTGACTTTTTTTTAATCAATCGATCAATCAAATAAAGCTTTATTGTGCAAGAAAGAAATAAGCAAGCCTATAAAAAATACTAGAAAAAATAATAATAATATAATAATACAGGACAGATCAGAATGTACCTATTTCATGGGCACCAAATTAAAACAGAGAAACAAGCATTCAAAATTTAACATTACAAGAACCTAGTGTCCCTCAAGCAGAAATCAAAGAGAAAAAAAAAAGGAAAAAGATGCATATCTAAATAGGTACTCCTCCACATTTTAGTATGTTTTTACAAGCAGCATTTTCTTTACATACTGTCTAAATAACCTATACGTTGCCATCTTCCGAAATGACTGTGGGAGATGATCAAACATCTTTTTGCTTCTATACAAAATTGAAAGTTTAAGGAATATATTATGGAGGAATACTTTGTATGCAATTGCATCAGACAAAAATAGTCTCCAGTAGAAGAACTGATGGGAGAGTCAAAATTCGTTCAACAATAAAATATGGTTTACACGACTCCCTATATCTAAGTCCACACATATACCTTAGTAGACCATGCAAAGTAAACAGTGATTCCAAAAGATAAGTGGATAAATTTTTCTAAAAACAAACCCCATATCTCAAATGTGAGTCAATTAAAGCAAAATAGGCATTCCTAGCCACTGTTCTGTTTAGTTCACCCTTAATTATTCTTATTGCAAAACAGCCTGATGCCAATTTAGCGCACAATTGCTCAACATATTTGTCAAACCTCAACCAATCTTCAATTACCAAGCCCAGAATTTACTAAACCTTGTCATCCCAACGGGCTGCTAACAAACGTCATTTAAAGCGTATTTAAAATTTAGAATATTTGTCTTTGACACATTTAATGACAAACGGTTACTGTCACACTATCTCCTCACACTGGCCAGATCCTGGTTTATAATTTCGCTGAGAGCGACCGCATCCCCACCATGCCAAAGAAGAGTAGTGTCATCAGCAAAGGATGTGCACTGTCCATGTCTAATTTTCAGTGGTAAATGATTAAAATAGATAAGAAACAAAAGTGAGCCAAGCACAGAACTCTACGGCACACCCGCCGGGATACCTAACTCCCCCGACTCGGAACCAGCAAAACGAAACGTCTATTTGACAAATATGACTAGCCACTTTAATATACACCGCCTAAAGCCATATACCTCGAGTTTCGGCAGAAGTACATATTTCATATGACACACAGCCGAACACTTTTTGCCAGATCACAAAACACCACCGAGGCAATCTTTCTATCACAGCCCCAGATATAGTTTTTCTAACATGTGGAAAATAGCATGGTTTGTACTCCTGGAGAACTGAAGTTATTAAAAATCTTTTGGTTCCAAAAAGTGAACCATTCTTTTTTTCAACGTTTTTATATTGTTTCTTTGTTTAGAACAATTATTTCCATTATTGCCAAATAAAACATTTTTGAAAATGATTCCTTTTAATGTTTATTAAATTATAATTAAAAAAAAATTGTTAGTTATAAACGCAAATTAAAAAAC
>JAEQML010077315.1:0-12940 GCA_016904865.1 Pissodes strobi
ATTTGTCATGAATAAACTATTTGTATTTTGTATTTGTATAAAAATAAAGAGAAAGTTAACGAAATAAATACTTTGACCTCCATTAACTTTGAGAAGAGGAGGGATATAAAGCGACCAAAGTGTCCAACGAAAGATTTTGAAATGGAGTTGAATGAAAATATACGTCAAAGATCAGGGAAAAATATAGCACATGTCGCAGCATTCAAAGAGAGAAACAACTTACTTCAGATGAATTACTGACGTGTCAAGCTCGGGGAAGACTGGAAGTCAAGTTCGAATTCTAAAGAATTTTATAAAAATTATATTTAAATAAATAAATAAATACAATACAATACTTTCTAATATTTTTTTCTTTATAGAAACCTATTATACAAATCCTCGATTGACTGTCTAAAGAAAACCGTTCAAACCGAAGGCTTCGGTGCCCTCTACAAAGGGTTCGTGCCAATATGGATGAGGATGGCACCTTGGTCTCTCAGTTTCTGGCTGACTTATGAGGAAGTGTTGTCCTTGATGGGTGCCAAGGCCTGGTAAGCCATTGATGTCGAGTGGTAAAATTTCAATACCTACATCAAAAACAATTTATACTGTAACGACAGTATTTTCTTCAGTCTATTATGGGAGTCCTATTTAAAGGATACAACATAGTAATATATTTAGTTGTACCTATATGACAAATACAACTTGAAACCCTGATGTATAAGGGCGTTTTGGAGATTTCTGATACGAATAAAGAATTAGTTATTGCATAAAAATTAGGTATTATAATATGTCTTAGTTTGGCGGAAAATTAGAAGCAAATAGTAGGGTTTGAAACTAGAGCACAAGCCCGCCAATAATAACACTCTGCACTCTAAATTCCCCCAGACTTTATTAATACCGTGTCAATTTGGACCTTGCTGGGAGATTTTATGGTTTATTTTTCGTTGCTATTATTTTGTATACAAACATGTACTTTTTTCTTGGAAATCGTAGTAATAATGACATACCGAATATATATCTATTTGATGCTGCTTTATGTGGTGAAATTTTTTACTGCATTCAGGGTCAGGCTGGATGCCTCATTTTGCAATATTCATTAAGGGCAAAAATTGATTTAACACATTATTATTTTGTGTCGTATATTATAAAACAGCCCAACCAATGTATACAGGACGGAATATGCAACAATTTTTAACGAAAATGTATTTTGTAGATTTAGATTTTTACGAAAGACTGCCTAATTTAAATTCGTATATTCTATTTATATAACCTGGTAGCCAAAGTATCAAAAAGTTAGTTATATTTATTCATTGCTTATTTAATTTATTTATACTAGCCAGAAACAGTGGTTACATAATTTTAATATTAATTAAGGATATGTTGTAATAATTGATTATAACGGAGTGCAATAGATTTAACAAATCATAGGTACACATTTCAAAGTAAGTATTATTTCCATTTAGTATATTACAAATACAATTCTTTTACTATCGATTTTTTTTAAAAGTTTTATTCGTGATAAAAGTTGGTACATAATAAAAAAAATAATTTTGACAATGCTAATTTTGAGGTGATACATCCATTTAATTTTACTTTTTTGATATAGGAAAGCAAAAAACTTAAAAATCATAATATATTTTATAATAACCAATAACAAACCAAGACATGCACCTAAAGGAAATCATGAATGCAACAATAGTACATGGTCTGGTACTATGCAAATATCGAGAGAAAGTAAATTTCCACAATGAGAAAAAAATAGCACCATTGAACAACAAAAATTTGAGAAAATACAATAACAAAGCAGGAAACAGGTATCATCAAATAAAATTAAATTTAATATCAAGTATAACGGAAACAAAAGGAAAAGAAAAATCAACATATTTCAATTTGTTTATTCATGCTATCATATTGACACATAGTTGTTATGTTTACAATTGTCAAAACATTGTAAAATTACAAAATTAGAGACAAATAACACTTTTATAACAAGAACATAGTAAGACTTTACGAAAACGTTATACAACGACAATTAGTTAAAATTATGAGAAATAAATTCATCAAAGTTACAATTTGCATTTCTTGTTAAAATTTCCTTAATTCTACCCTAACTTCTGTAATCTAAACTTTTTATGTCAGCTGTTAATACATTATAAAATTTTATTGCCCAGTAACCAGGCCCAGTTTGACACCTCCTTAACCTCCAATAGGCAGGAACAAGGTTATCTGTGTATGCAGGCCAATAGAGAGTGTCAAAGTAGGCTAAGTTGGAAAGAATTAGGCTATCACACAGTCGTAATTTGATGTCTGTAGTTAGGTACTCATTGTGCATATAGAGGTTTTTTAGTTTGTAAAATGACTTTTGCAAGAGATTAGAATCATGACTTTTAAACCTTAGCGAGGAATCAAAAAGGACGCCCAGATTCCTGCAAGAATTGATGGGGGTTAAGATATTGTCCTTGATTTTTATTTCAAAATTTATGTCGGCAAATTTCTTTAAATTAGCGGCTGAACCAAAGTGAATAAGCTGAGATTTTCTTTGGTTAAGAGACAAGCAGTGATATTCGGATATCTTACTAATATTTTGCAGATCTCGATTAATTATGCTTTGAGCATCCTTAAACATCTGCGGCTTCCACGGGTAGTATATCTGAAAATCATCAGCATATTGATGTGACTTGCACGAACTTACAAATTTAGAAAAGAAAATCTTACCCTCGTCACAACCAGTGTAGATGTCATTTGAGACATGAAGCAGAGCTGTGGTAGTACTGTGATTTGCGCAAAAGCCAGACTGTGTAGGAGGCAATATGTTTGACTTAGTGCAAAAGTCAAATAACTGGTAGTGAATTACCCTCTCTAATACCTTTGAGAGCGTAGGAAGAGTACTGATAGGAGTACTGATAGGAAATTCGTGCCCCGGAGCGAGCGAAGCGAGCAGAGGGCCATGCGTGAAGTGAAATAATAGTCAACGTTTCATAGGAATCAGAATGCGCGAAGTGCCGCAATCTGGCAATATGTCAATGAATAATGAAATCCATTCTGGTGTACCCAGACTCTTGTCGCGGTAGGGAGAAATAAAGCGGGAATGAATTGCGCGGACGCGGATGCATTTGAGAGGGTTGAAGCATGTTCTTTCTTTATTTGACATATTGTTGTTTACACAACACTGACGGAGACAAAGATATATTATATTTAGAACGATTAATATCGATTTCCTTGACGGACTGTCAACTTGCTGTTGCATATAACGGAATCTATTATACCGACAATCCAGGTTCGGACTAAGGCGTAACTGAAATACATTGCTTTAAATGCACAAATTTGCTGTTTACCTGGGGTGAAATAAATTTGTTCGGAGTTTAATGATGGCTCATTCATACTACGGACATACAGGGTGTTATCACCAAACTATACGGTGAAAAACGCACCAACACATGTTGGGGTGTTTCCCCAACAAGTTGCATAAGAAAGATGTGAGTGAAAAATTGCAAAGTAAGCTATTCGCATTATATCTTCAGTTACACAGTTTTTGAGGTTTCGTAGAACGAAGATGCTTCTACTTAGCTTACTGCATAGCTCATTGATGTGAGGTCCCCACTGCAGTTTCGGATCAAGCTGAACTCCCAGAAATCTAGCCCCGCCCGCCCCATTTTTGTCTCCAATATCTCTCATTGAGAATATAATCTGTTGTGTTTTACCAGTATTTAGCAGCAGTCGATTCATCCTAAACCATTCCTCAGCCCCTTCCCGTGCCTCCCCGTAAACCTCTAGCGCCCTATCCAGAGTATCTGCCGAAAAAGACACCGTCGGCGTCGTATCGTCAGCAAATAGTGTGTGTACTTAGCCTTGCTGTCCATGGCTGGCAGACCGTTTATATACACTAGAAACAGTATGGGGCCCAGCACAGATCCCTGTAGAACACCAATATTGAATTCTCGTTGCGCTGAGTCCACCCCAGAGGTTCTCACCACCTGCATTCTGTCTGAAAGATAGGATAGACAGAAGTTATAGTTTTTAAATTTTTGCAAAAGGATGCCGTAGTCAACACAGGAAGGTCTTGCTGAGGTCACACAGCAAGACCGAGGTGAACTGAAGTTTATGAAAAGAATCTATTATGTATGAGACCAGATCCAGGATGGGCAGCACTGTATTTTTGCCTCTCTCTAAAGCCAAATTGGCTCCTAGAAAAGTAGGTAATTATTATTTTCAAAAAATTAACTATTTGTAGAGACATACATCTTTCAATTGCCTTTGAAATTATTGGCAGTAGTGAAATTGGTCTATATTTTTCAGTTAGTTGAGAGTTCCCTTTTTTAAAATGGGGGTCACAACAGCTCTTTTAAGAGGTCGAGGGAATGTATTTTCTTGAAGGCACATGTTTATCAGTCTAGTGAGTGGGCTTATAATATTTTTTACAGATTTAATTAGCTTTACATTCAGTCCATATAGGTCACGGCTATTTTTGTTTTTTAAGTTACTGATGGTATCTCTAACTTGGTCGAAAGTTACTGGAGAAAAAGAAAAGTTATTTCCTGTAGTAGTCAATTTCTTATCAAGCATAGAATAGAATTGACGGAATAATTTAATACAATACACTTTTTTTAACAAAAGTAAAAAAATGCCGCTACTATTTGCACATTGGTAAGGTGTGGAAATGCATCTTACGCACACCCTCTAGGCTGAGGGGAGTGTGGGACTCTCCCCGGAACTATCGCTTCCCGGGGCATGCCTCCACTTTAAGGTTACGGGTTAATTAACCTGATTAAAATTTGCCTTAATCTTTGTTGGCACCTCATTGTCCCTGGAAGGGCTCCTCACCATCGACATCGGCAGTATATGCCTCTGTGCTGCCTTATTTATAGGCCGACAGCTAGCCCATCGTTTGAGGGGAATCCCGGAAGGGGGAGAAGTTTAATCCAGATTTAGTATCAGCAGTTCCTTTGGTCTTTTGTAAAGATAATTTTTCCTTTTCTTCTCTTGTACATACGAACAGAGCATTTTGAGCACTTTGAGGATGCTTCTCACTCTTGCACCCTATTAACGGGAATAGTTGGTTAAGAGCTCTCTTTACTTTAATTCTGATCTCCATACAGTGGAGGTGCCACCTCAATCCGCTATCCATAATAACTCCCAAATACCTGGCCTGCGTACCCCAGTTTATGGGGGTTTCATTAACTCTTATACATCTGTCAGGTCTTATGTGTTTTCTGCGAAATAAGTAAGCCTGGGTCTTATCAGCATTAATTAATTTTATCTTATTCCTGGTCGTCCATTGCACTCTGAAGCTCCTCACTTACAGTTTCAGGGTTTCTACCCCTCGACAAGAATGCAGTATCATCTGCAAGAGGCCCATTCTATTCATGTTCGGCACGTCGCAAGTATAGATATTGTAGAGAGCGAAACCCCAACTCCCATTAGCCTTGCCGATGATAAAACATTTCCCACTTTAACTTGGAAGGTTCTATCAATTTGCACATATCATCTTGCTTAGTAGTCCTGAATGCCAAATTTTATTGAAGGCTTTTTCTATATCGACAAATATTCCTCCTATCCCCATCCCGTAGTTGAAACCCTCCATGATGTATTCTATGAATCTCAATACTTGTTGTTCAGCCGAGTGGCCGCTTCTAAATTCAAATTGAGCAGAAGGAATAACTTTTGAAATTGATGAATAAACTTATAGGTCTGTAATTCTGTGGAAAAGTCAGGTCCTTATTATTTTTACCGACCATAAATATACTTGATCGCTTCCAGTGCGTTGGAAAGTACCTAAGCCTCACAGTACTGCATTAGCTAGGTTTGATACGTATGCAACACCCACTTTTGGGAGTTCCTTTAGCATTTTGTTGTTGACTAGATCCAATTCCGGACACTTTTTGGTCCTTTGATGCCTGATTACATCTTTAATCTCTCGGGGGTACACAAACTCTCGGACTCCCTCATATGATTCTGTCGATACTAGATGTTCAACATCGGCATCCACTTCATCATCTAGTCCTGACACCTCATCTTCATCTTCGTCCTCACATTGGTTAACAGTAAGAATGTTCTCTAGAGAATCAGCGAACGCCACCGCCTTGTCTTTGTCCTGAAATACGACTCCATTTGCCCCATGTATCGGAGGTATATTATTTGGCTCTTTCCTCAGTACCTTAGCTTATCCCCACGCTGAGTTTTCGTGCTTAATTTTTCCAGTTTCTTACTCCAACTATACTTTTTTAACATCTCCCTCATCCGATTGGAGTGAGTGTTAAGCTCCCTCTTGCAATTTTCATTCTTACTTCTAGTATACCTCCTCAATTGTCTATTCTCTCTAATTATATTTTACACCCCGTGGGTAGCTCTTCCAGTGAATCTTTCTTTATCTTCTTTACTATTGAACATTCTGCATAGATTCTTTTAATATTCTCAATTAGGTTAACCACTGCCCAGTCAAGATCCGCCTGACTTCTATTTTTTGTGACTTTGAGCTTGTTCTTAATTCTGACCCAGTTGGAATTGTTCTGTAATGCTGCAGCCGCGAGGACTCTCCTTCCCCCAGCTCTAAAAGTACTGGGTTGTGGTCTGAAGAGCCCTCGCTCAGACTAACCATGTCAAAATCCTCAGTGATGTTTTTCAGTATAGCAATGTCTAGCACTTGGGAAGTGCCATTGCCCGATGGGATGAATGTTGGCTCTCTCTCCTATCACTAATACGCCAAGGTCTTCTGCTACTGAGGACATTGGTATGTACTGTACCATGACCGGTCTTTTGAGTTGAGATCACCCATAACTAGAGTTGGCGTTGCTTCTCTGAGCAGTTGTTCTATTTCTTCTTTTTGTATTATGATTACCGGTGTTTTATAAACACTGTGACCTTGAGTAGTCTACTGGCCTGCTATGCCAGATACCAACTGAAAGGTTCTCAATTTCCATATTATTCTGCGTCCCTATCCGATAGTGTTGGATGTCTTTCCTCCACTCCCGGAACCCTTTCGTCCTTTCTATATAGCCGATAGTCTCTAAACGATATTTTAGCACCAGCCAGCCCCCAGCATCGTTTCCTGCAGCAACAATGCGTGGGACTGGTGATCCTCTAATAATATGTCCACTTCTTATCTTCTAGATCTAAGACCTCCAACATTCCATGATGCAACAATTAACTTATCCATTGATATTACCAAGGACTTCTCTCATTATTTGCAGAAAATTCTTTCTCAGTGCTACTACTGGATCTTCATTACTCCCACCTGCCTTTTGATTATTATCACTAACTTGCTGCATCTTCTTATTTGCAGTATTTGTTGCTATATTATTTACAGTTTTACTATTTACACTATTAACATTTTGTTCTAGTCTTCCCATAAATAGCCTGGTATCTGGGGCAACCTCTATAATTAGCACGATGTCCAGATTGTCTACAATTGACACAACGTGCATTTCTCTCACTAGGATCTGCTGGTTTTGGTAGTTGACATTCGGATCGAGCAAAACCTGAGTAGAGCAGAAAAGTGCTCGATTTGCGGTAAAGAGGAAACGCTTAAAATATATATGTTTGTAAAATTAGAGAAACTAAAGTATTGTTTGATGAAAATAGGATTGTCCAATAACTGGTTAGTTTACTCTAAATGGCAAACGAAACAACAAACCTTGATTGAAAAAATGGGTTAAGAAGATAGCGAAAGAAAAGCGTGAAATGTATATAAAATATAGGAATCACAAACCATCTGATGAATAGAATCGGAGCAAAGAAAGACATAATGGAACTGAATGGCAGGGGCACACACACTAAAGGGAGATCCTATGGCACTCGACGAGCGGTGTGCGAAGATGTTGATTGACACGGTTCTTGAATAGCTGTAGGTTGTAATTAGGGGGAAACAGATGTCCTGGGAGTGAGTTCCACAGCGATGCAATGCCCTAGACAAAGGAGTCCTTGTAAAGCGACGTTCTAGGTGTTTCCAGTTGTACGGCGAACGGGTACGCTCTTGCCGTCTGTCGTGACTGTCTGAGAAGGGTTGATTGGGGCGGGATGACGGGCCGAATCCTCGGAACTTCTGCCGTGCAAATATCTACAAAACAGGGAGATTTTGGCCACATGTCTGCGGTGTTCCCGACTATCCAGATCCTGGGTCAACCTCCGAGACCCTGTCGAGACACACAGTCTTCTGAATGGAACCCAACAGCCTTGGGGTGTGTTTTTTTTATGTGTGTGCCACATGTCACGAAAGGTTAAGGTCTATAATATACACTTGACCTGTTATATGGCTTATACCGTCAACGTTGTCCAAGTATCGAAACATGCACACTTGGTGCACTTCACGACACTTTTTAGACAACGCAGTAGTACTTCCACGTGCGGCATTGGCACCCCAGATGTGTGAGCAATATTCTAAGCACTGTCTTATTTGCGTTTTGTAGAGCAAGAGCAGCTGACGGAGTAATAGCTTAAAAGTATGAGTAAAGTACTATTTTTGTTGGCATAACCACATTTTAGTATTTCTTGGTCTCTCTGTACATTGCACCTCAAATTAAGCATTGCCAGAAGTCGTTTCATTTAATGCATGAACTTTTAACATGACTAAAATTGAAAATAAGAATTTTTTCCATACAGCAGGGTATCCTGAGAAGTTTTTTCCAGGGGTCACTTTGGACTGTAGAAAAACTGAAATTACTTTTGTCTGTTACTAATAATGGTTTGTTGGAAAACTTTTTTGTTGTTAATTTTACGAATAAAACCCACTCTTCATTAAAAGTTCTGCTTTATGAGAAAATGGTATTAAAAGAATAACACTTGGGATTCTTTGTACAGGGTACAAGCACCGAACATTAGCAAGAGACTATAAGGTTCACTCTCAGTCGGCACTTTTGATGTAGCGGTTACAAAGGCGAGATGCCAGACTTTAGTCCAGACGGGGTGAAACGTGGCACGAGGCCTGAGCGGCTAACCAGTATTTGATCAGGTTCCGCGACGGGGCAAGGAGGGAAATATTGGGGTCGGGGCTTAGAGTGAACCTTCTAGTCTATTGTTAATGTTTGGTGGTACAAGGCTAAAATTTCAGAATTGACCCAAGAGAGAAGTACCTTTGATTTTAATTTCAGAGCGAAATGTAATTAGAAAATGTTATTTAGAATTAAAATTTGTGCTTATTTGTGTTAGTATTATTAAAAATAAGTGCTCTTCAAACCTGAAATCACTGATAAGTTCAAGTTATCGTTTATTAAAATGTTAATTCAACCAGCGGGTACTATGTGAGCACAAATTATAATTCCAAACAACAGATTCTTATTGCATTTTGCAATCAAGGGTACCTACTCTAAATCTTGAGTCAGTTCTGAAGTTTTAGTCTTTTTTGCCGTTGTATACGAGATATCTCAAGTTTTATTTTTTCAACACCATTTTTTCATAAAGCAGAACTTATTATGAAGAGTGATTTTGTTTCGAAAAAACAATAAAAGAGTGTCCCGTGTGGAGAGAACTTCCCAAGACACGCTTGTATATGGTGCGTGATTTCTGCCGGTTTCTATAGATTTCTCTTAATTTTTTTTATTACAAATGTAAAAGTAGTGCATTTCCGTTCATATACACGATTACTTTCTATATTTTTCTATTTCTGCGATTATTACAAAATATTTTGTGACATTTACTTTTCTGTTGGTCTCTAGATGCAATAATTTGTAATGTGTACTTAATTAGTTTACCTGAAAAAATTAATAACAACTGTATTATTAATTTTTTACTATACTATATAGTCATTTTGGAATTGAATTATAAAATTGTAATACAGGGTGAAACAATAATAATTTTTGGTTTAAATTATGTCTGTTACTAATTGTTTGTTGGTAATTTTGTAAAATTAACTTTTAAACATAGAGCTGTCGTAATTTTGGATTTTATGGTGTTAATATTTTCTGTTTCATATTCAAATTTGATTTACTATAACACTATAGGCCATATAAAAATTGCGCTAAGTATTTGATAGATGAGTAATAATTAAAATGTTTTCTCAGGTTTGCATAAATATCGGAATTTTGTTCAAACAGTTATTACAAATTTGGGGTTTGTTTGCTGGAGACCAAAAAAGGTTGCATAACCAGATTTATTATTTTTTCACCTCCCCAATATTATCGCGATATTTAAAAAAAAATCAGTTTTTCATACCTTTTTTACCGTAGTAACTGGCCTATAGGCACAGTTGAAATACGTTTTTCATTCACATGGTAAATTTAATAAATATATATTTAATTAGTTTGCCTAATAGTAATATTAGAATTATTTTGGAGTTAAATTATGGTTAATTATTACGATAAAAAAATAGAACTGTAAAAACAGGGTAGAACAAAGTTTTGGTTCGAGTTGAACCTGCTAATAATAGTTATCTATTGTTCTAGTGCCACAATTTTTAATGTTGTATTTTTCATATTATGTAGCAATTTTTTTAATTTTCAAGCTTAATTTACCCAAGAACTTGTCATTTCAGATATTTAATTTCAAGTAGGTCTAAATTTGCGGAAACAATTTTTTTTGGCTTGTATATATTTTTTACTTTTAGTTAGAAAGGTAGTAAATTTTCCTAAAACATATTTTTGTATATATAGGGGCGAGGCAAAATTGTGTTCTTACATATTAGCATTGTGGTGTGGAACATTTACTTTTCTGTCGACCTCTAGGTGCATTGTAGTTAGCATTGGGAAAATAATAGTTGCATATTTAATTATTTTCTACAATTTTGCCTCATAGTAATTATATCTGAATTCAATCATTAGTAATTAAGTTAAAAATAAAACTGCAAATACAGGGTAGGACATTTTCGTTGTACACAGGTTTTGATTCACATTGTATGGTGCCACATTTTTGAACTATCGTTAGCTTTAATAATTATTAGAACATAGAATAACTTGGTCAATTTTTAAAGCTTTTTTAAGCTTTAATTTGAATTATATTTGCTTAGGTAAAACTTTAATGAGTATTACTAAAAAAAATCTACAGGTTCTCATCTTATCTTAAAGGGGTAATGTAGGTAATTATTAATTAATAGTTACATTTGTAACTAAGTATGTAGCAAAAATAGATGGACACTCGAAACGTTACAAACGAGTTTTTGGCGCAATTATTAACATCGTAGGGGAAGGTGGGGCAAGTTGACTAGCTTAAGGAAGATACTTGTAAAAAATAAACAAACTATTTGATTAAAACAAACTTATCACTGTAAGAAAGATACATTTATTTACTATCAAATGCAACATCTAAACTTTAAACTTTTTTTCAAAATATATCGAACAAAACGCCACATTTTTTTTGTATTTACGTCATCTAGCAAAGGGCAAAATGACTTCATATTGGGACAAAATGACGACTAACAAATGTCACAGCTAAATCGCCCATGCACGATTCGTGCCACCAGGCGTCACACCAATTACACTTTCTCCAGTCCTCAGTTGGAGGATCAAAATATGATTCTTCGCAACCCGGACATGCAATATTTGAATCCTTTAGTAAATTAGTATTGGTTTCTTTTTTGTATGAATTAGTTTCTTCAAATAACTTCTTTTTAATTGCGTCACATTTTCTTTTCTTCTCAATTTTATACTGTTGTTGACGTTCTTTTTCCTCTAGTTCTTCTTTTTTGAAAAGGGCGATCGTATTTAGGAATAATTGATGCTTAACCGTGTTTCCAGCTTCCTGCACTGCATGCTCTGCTGTGAAAATCTTTGAGGTAGTTAGTTAATTCCTTTTCCTCTGCATCGGTAAAGGTATTTTTAAACCTGCATCTACACGCGATCGTTAAAGCCTGTGGTATCGTATTGGAAGCTGCAAGCCATATGGCCCTGCGCTAGCTGCTGAGTTCGCCTGTGGTGTATCGGGAGCCTGCAAGCCGGGTGGCTCTGCACTAGCTACTGAGCTCTGAGACGCACTACATTCTTGCTTATTACCTTATTTCTTTATGATGTTGCTTAGGGGTTGATCATCGTGGGAAGAGTACTCATCCTCTGCAGTTATGTGACTTATGAAATCGAAGGGACTGCCATTATTCACTGCATTTTCACACTCGCTTACTGTGGCTCGTACAAAGTCTACACCATCAAACAGATCAGGATTAAATGGTTCAGTAGCGCACTTTGTGAAACTATTGACTGCAGTTTCAATAGTTGCGGCTCTTAAATAAGCTTGGCTAAATAGTTTTCCAACATCTTTATCTGAAATTGGCTTCCCAGGATTATTTACAAGAATCCCACGTCCAGGGGCTGTAAACCGTGGGTTGTGTGGAAAGGTACCCAATCATAAAAATCACATTACTTCTGCAAAAGTTTATTGATTCTAAAGAACAGTATGAGGAGCGGCTATCCGCTATCGATAAAATTGGGTCTTCTTTTGTCGGATGGGCAAATTTTATAAAATAATATTACTTCATAAAGGTATCAGTATTTATCTATTCGCCTTGTTGCGCTATAACATCACTATTTGGGGGCATCCGTTTAATGGTTCAGGCCGCATTCTTACCCTTGGGAAAATGAAGAAGGTGGAACAAACATCCCTTGGGCGTTCATTGCTCATACTACCGTTGTGTTTTTACCTCGCTCTCCACTGGCAACCTTTGCAACCCTTCTGCTTCCGGTGCGTGACAAAACTTTTCAGCATTAAATACTTGGTCAGGACTAAAGTTATATTTTACTTTTAATTCCCTTAATAAATCAAAACATCTGGTAATTTCGGTTTTGTTGAAGCCCATCAAGCGACACAACGATGTGGATTCTGATGTCTTTAATCTAATCTTATGTCTCTTCAGAAAATTAATTAGCCAATCTTTACCGGCTATCTTTTTGATGTTATTAAATTGGTGCTGAATGCCATTTTCTTCTATACGCCACTGCACTGCATATTGAGGTAAGGCTAAATGCTCTCTGTGAAAATCTTTGAGGTAGTTAGTTAATTCCTCTTCCTCTGCATCGGTAAAGGTATTTTTAAATCTGCCTCC
>MU196416.1:2021-12939 GCA_016904865.1 Pissodes strobi
TGCTTTGGTGCGGCACCCCAGATATGTGAGCAATATTCTAAGCACGGTCTTATTTGCGCTTTGTAGAGCAAGAGCAACTGCTGCGGTGTATAGAGTTTTTTGTTGCGAAATAGCGCACCAAGCTTCTGGGAGGCTGATTTTGCGATGTTAGCAACGTGGTCATGCCAGGACATATTGCTGTTGACCGAGATACCCAGCAGTCCGATTGACGAGGATGAAGGAATCGTCGACCCTGCCATAATGATGTCAGGGCCCGCTGTATTGGCCCTCTTTGTAAACGTGGCTGCTTGGGTCTTTGCTGCATTGAACTGGACCAAATTTCGGTCGCCCCAAGTTTGAACTTTCTCCAGGTCTTGATTAATTGCTGTAATCTGCTCCTGTCTGCGGTGATGAGTCTCAGTCGCTGGTAAGGGTTTTTCTGATCTAAAGTGGGAGACAAGGGTACTGTCATCTGCAAAACTGTAAACAGGATTATTCGTTTCGATCAGCAGGTCATTAATATAGATGAGGAACAGAGTTGGTGAAAATATTGCACCCTGAGGCACGCCCGTGTTGATGGTGAATGTGTCCGAGATGTGTCCATCGACTGCAACGTGTAGGGATCGGTTCTTAAGGAAACTGGCCAGCCAGCTGCAGAGAGAGGCGGGCAGTCACAAGGACGGCAGTTTGTTGAGCAGTCCGTCATGCCAAACTCTGTCGAATGCCTTTGAAATATCCAACGCAATCGCTCGAGACTCTCCGTAGTTTTCAATTGCCCTACTCCATATATGAGTGACATAGGCCAATATATCTCCTGTCGATCTCTCTTTGCGAAAGCCGTATTGATTATCGCTGATTATTCTGTTGCTCTCGAGGTACTTGAGTAGTTGCTGGTTGACTACACGTTCCATGACTTTGGAGATTATTGGAAGCAAGGCAATTGGGCGATAGTTTGAGGGCGTGGTTTTCTTGCCTTTTTTGGAACAGGTTGCACTCGAGCGACTTTCCAAGAGGATGGGTAAATCCCTTTTCTGTAAGAAAGCGAAAAAAGCCTGGAAAAAACGGGTGTTAGTTCGTTGGCGCAGTTCTTTAACACGATGGCAGGTATTCCGTCCGGTCCTGATGCCTTTTGCTTATCTAGATTTTTAAGGATTTTACGAATATCACGGTGATGAAATTTGACTTCTGCCATAGTAGTGTTGATGTTCGATATGGTGGGGAGAGTCTTGCCTTGGGGGACGTCCAAGGTAGAGTGCGATGAAAACATTTTGGCGAGCATGTTTGCTTTTTCCTTGGCTGTAGTCGCCGTGATGCCACGTTCGTCTGTCAAAGGTGGGAGAGACGTTTCTGTAAAGTTGTTACTTACTGCCTTTGCTACCGACCAGAAATTCCTGGAGCCACTGGGGCATTGCAAAAGTTTATTCCTGATCCTTTGATCGTGTTTGTCCTTAGTTTCGTCGATAACACGCTTGCATTCGTTTCTCGCTTCGACAAAATAATTGCGATTTTCAGCGGTCTGATTTTGCTGCCAGTACTTGTAGGCTTGCTGTTTCCTACCCACAGCTCTTTCGCATCTTCTGTCGAACCAGGGCTTTCCTTTTGATGGTAACTTGATGGAATTTGGGATGTATGCTTCCATTCCTGAGGAGATTACTTGCGTGATCTTTTCGCAGCAGACTGACGGGTCGTCAGCGCCAAAGCAGACGTTGAGCCAAGGAAAATCTAGGTAGAACTCCCTTAGATCGTCCCAGTTTGCGGAATTGTAATGCCAGATTTTGCGAGGCAATGGTGGATCCTTCTGTATGAGTGGCAATTCACAAACCGTTGTAATAAGTTTGTGGTCGGAAGTACCTAATGGCGGACCAACTGTAACTGTGTACTGGTCAGGATTGGTGGTTAGAAAAAGATCCAGTAGGGCGGCGAATTCGCCCCTCTCTGAGATTCGAGTTGGTTCGTCTACAATTTGAGTAAGCCCGCAGCTGATGGCGAACCTACCTTCGTTGGCGGTCTTGTTGTGATGTCTGAGCCAGTTGGTGTTGTGGGCATTGAAGTCTCCCAGAACGATTATTTCTGAACTGGGGTGATCAACCTGTATTGAGTCAAAAGTGGTAGCTAGTGTTGAAAAAAAGCTTTGGTAGGCTCTATCGCTCGGAGGGCGATATAGACAACATATAAACTTGGTTAATCCCTTGGCGGTGAACTTGATCCACATGACGTCAAGGTTGTTTGGTTCGAGTGTTTCCTCGCGGTGACATGAAAGGTCGCTTCTGACAAAAAGGCATATTCCGAACTTATGTCTAAATCGGGTATGTAAGTCGTAACCAGGATAAGGGTAGTTCACTGTTGTTGTAGAACATACTTGTGTTTCTGTAAGGGCTAGTATGTGTGGTCTATTTGCTTGTAGATGTTGGTGTACCGAATTTATGTTTGTATTTAGGCCTCTTATGTTGCAGAAATCAATTCTGAATTGGTTCGGTATCTTTGCTGTCTGTGAAATGCGGAATGAAGGGCTCCCAGGGCCACCCAGCGCCCGGAGATCCGAATGGCCGGGGAGTTTACCTCCGGAATATTTTGATCCTGGACGCACCATCATGTCCATATTATTATATTTCTACTGTGGAACCCGGAACCACCAGCGCGGAAACGGAACGTGATTCGGGAAAACCACTTAGCGCTCCCCAGTTCTGGTGGGGTGGTCTTTCACCGGACGATGCGAGTAGGCGTATGCATCTACCACCTAGGGCCGCTTCCACTGGATGCATCGGCGTCAGACTCTTTCCTTTGGTGGTCCCTAGTCTGACAGGGGTAAAAATAGGGTTTGTTGGGTCACTCCCTAGTGATCAGCTCCAGACTTTGTACTTTGGTGTTCTCCAGCCTGGAGGAGGACGATGGGATTTGATGGGCCACATCCCGTTGTTGTCTCCATGACCTTCGTGTCCTGGCACCCACTTTTCTATTAAGCCTTCCCATTTCGTTCAACAGATTTATACAGTCCAATACTAACTTTGATGTTGATATATTGGAAGATACTGCTTTGATTGCTGCTTGGCTATCGGAGTAGGTAACGACTTTCTTGTTGCTCACCTTCCTCCTGATCATTTCCTCTATACAGAGGATGATAGCTGTAATTTCAGCCTGAAATACAGTCGCGAGTGTGCCCATAGGTATCGAGATTTTGGTCTTTGTCCTTGGTTCGTAGATTCCGGCTCCTATTCCTTGGTCGGTTTTCGAGCCGTCTGTATACCAGCCTATGTCTGCCCTTATGGGTGGGCCTTTTATCCATAGGTCTCTTGGTGGTATTTGTGTTGAAAATGTCTTTTCAAAGCTATACTGCGGAGTGGAGCGGCAGCGGTCCGAGGGCATGCCTAGGATTTTATCCTCCTTATTATCGCAGTATAGTTTATTGTTTTCGGTGCCGTCTCCTCTTATTAGTGGTTTTTGGCCTTGTGTTAGTCTGTAACAGACCGATTTGGCTTCGCCTTGTATAAGACCATGGAGTGGGGGTAGATTTAATAATACCTCCATCGCTGCTGTTGGCGTTGTGCTCATGGCTCCGGTAACACAGAGGCACGCTAGTCTCTGTACCCCATTTAGCCTTCTCATCGCCTCTACCTGTCTGGTTTTCGTCCACCAGGCATATCCACCTCCATATGTTATCATGGGTCTAACCACCCTTGTGTATGACCATAGAGTAATTTCGGGTTCAATCCCCAGTTTTTACCACACATTCTTCTACATATACCTAGAGCCATTGTGGCTTTTAGCGCCACTTTTTGGATGTGCGCATTCCATGTAAGTTTTTGGTCAAAGATGACTCACAGGTATTTGGCCTCTTTGGAGAAGGGTATAGCTTCTCCAGCTAGCCTCATTTGCTTTAGCTCTGTTAAATATCTCCTTTTGGTTTTATGTGGATTAAAGGCTCTGGCACACAGAACGCGGTCTGTCACGGCGGGCAGCTTTCGCGCCATCTTCGCAGCGGTAAAGCGATCTATAATGCCACACAGGCTGCGATATTTTCTTACTTTTTGTTCGGTCGTGCCTGTGTTCGCAATGTCTAGCTCTGACGAGGAGCAACTTCATCTTCTCTTTGCGCTCCAAAAAAAGAAAAAGAAAAGACGTTATTGGGTGCAGCATCCCATCAATAAAAAAAGAGAACAATTTGGTGAATACCACCGTCTCTGTATTGAACTACAGTAGCATGAAGACAGATTTTTTCAATATTTCCGCATGTCCAGAATGTGTTTTGAAGAATTATATGACATGTTAAAGCCCAATTGTGCTAAGTGCACCAAATAATAATAAATATTTCAGTATTTTCCGACATGATGCATTAAACTATTCTTAAAGACGCGCGAAAATCTGTGATTTTGTACAAGTGTATCGCTCGTCGTCGCGATCTAAACTAGCCCGCCGCGATAGACCGCCTTCAGTGTGACTGTTATAATACATTTCCGTGTAATATAAAATTATCGCTTTGTCGCTGCGGTCCAATATCGCTGCCCGCCGCGACAGATCGCGTTCTGTGTGCCAGAGCCTTAACTGACATTTATTCTTCTTTGCACCAGGAGTCTACGATGTTCAGGGCTCTTTGGCTTCTTTCCGATATGGTGCCCGCGAACTTTCCTCGCACCACAATCGTCAAGTCATCTGCGTGGCCCAGGCAGTAAAAGCCTTCCGCCCGAAGTTTTTGGATTAGACCATCCAATAGAATGGCCCACAGTAGTGGGGATACTACTCCTCCTTGCGGACCTCCTCTCCCGACTGCTGTTTAAAGTGTTGCCTCGCCATAGGTGGATACGATAGTCCTATTTTTAAGGCTGGCCTCGATCGATTGAAGGATGGTTCTTGGGACTTGTCTTCCTTCAGGGGCTCTTCCGATCGAATCTGGTGACGCGTGGTTGAAGGCGCCTTCTATATCGAGAAAAGTGGCTAGTGCTATTTCTTTATCCTCTATGGATTTCGATAGCAGCCTACTACTATAATAATAATAATATGAATTTTGGGTTTTGAGATATCAGAAGCTCTTAAAATCTAAATTAAAAAATCCAGATCTGTATTTAAAAATACTAAGTTGTAGATGGTGGCCCGAACGTGAATCGTCGGAGGTTAAATTTGAAGGTACCATGTTGTAAAGCGACAGAGGCCTCAGAACTAAAACAGACTAGCTTATGCTGAGCTTGATTGCAATCGTGGCGACTGTGTTCTCATTGCCGTTCGTGACATTGACCAGGCATCGCTCATTCCCACGCCATCAAATGTCTTACGACGATGATTTTAACCTTCCATAGGTCAATAGGCTCATTTAAAAAAAAACAATTAAATTTCTATTACCTATCCAAAATACTTCATAAAAGTAAAAGCTATATACAAAATTTTAAATCAATCCGTCAAGCGGTTCTTGAAATATAAGAGTATAAATATGAAGAATTCGAAGCGCGTCTAGATCGGGGATGTGACGAAATAAAATAGGTTCACGTCCTGTTGCTAGGCCGCGACCCGCGCCACCGCACTGCGAGATTGCTGACGTTTTTGTCACTGTCGTAGATAAATATATATCCCAACGCGACCTTCATATCTTATGACGTCACGCCTCTACAGCGACACTTTCTTATTTATTTTCACCGATTTAGACCTCTCAGAAAAATCTGATTTTTGATATATTAACTTAATATGTCATACTTGAATAAAATTATTTTTAAAAAATTGAAAATGAACCTATTGGGTCGTTGAGCACTACATGCTGGGTCTAGAAAACACGTCATCAGACTAAGTTGAAACTCTTATCGACAAAATGTACTTCCTTAAGCTGCAGTAGCTTGATTCCATTCGAAACTGTCTTGGAAAGTTTTTGGATCTGAAATTCGCTGATGAATTCCACTCAATCTCCGCAGCCCCCAGTGAATTTCCCTTCATTAATATCGACCCACCCGATCCGTCAATCGGACTCCAGCACCTACCAACACTTCACAACAAACCCCATTTAACTGTGAATGAGTTTAATATAGCTAACTTCGCCCAGCCAAAATTATCAACTAACTAATTGGTTTTTCCTGCATGCTATCGAAGACATCGTAGCAGCTTGATGTCTTAGATAGTATGCACGAAAGATCAATCAGTTAGTTGATAATACCTGTTTGGCTCGGAGAAGTAAGCTATATTCTAGCGTTTTAAGAGGTTTTTTTTTTGTTGGATGACATAGATTTGTTGGGTTTCCAAAAAACTATTTCTTTGCACAAGTATCCCAAATGGCTTGATAAACCTCTAATCAAGCTGATACTTAACTAGCTATTTTAAAGATTAATGCCCGGCTTCTCAACATTTCGAGTTATTGAATTGATAGCTATTAGATAGATAAAGTTGTCGAACCAACAACTTTATACGGGTTTCCGAACGTAAGCCAAATGTAAAACTAACTTCAAATAATAATCAAATGGATATCTTAGTTCTAACTCTAACTGTAGGTGGAAATAGCAGCAACAAACATATTTAAAGATTTCGTAAACCAAAGAAGTGTTAATTCAGGAAATGATGTATAGATGGAGGACTAGTGAAGACAGCATCGTACGCAGATCTTGAAACCTGCTATCCGTTCACCGAATCACTGTCGTTTCCCTTGTATTTTTTTCTTAGTTCAGGTAATGTTTAAATTATGTACTTTTAATAGCAATTTGACAAATTTTCCGTTTTATGAGTTTATATTTATTATTGGCCACCTAAAAAATAATCTCAATAATAATAATATAATATTTATAACAATTATTTAAAAATGGATTTCTTTCGGTACATTGATTAGATGAACAGGTAGTCGGGACTGAAGTATTATTAGGTCTGTTCTAGCAGCGATTTCAAACGGTTTCAAACCGTCCGGAGTTTGCGCATAACGATATAAGCGTCGCTTATATGGCTATGCGCAAACTCCGTACGGTTTGAAACCGTTTGAAATCGCTGCTAGAACAAACCTATTATTTACATTTTGATATGGGTTAGGTAACTGAACTTCCCAGGTGCCATGTGTTTATTGATGTATTTTTTCAGTTAAGAATTTGCCTAATTTATTTGCCTATGGATAAAATTGAGATGGAAGCTAAAGACAAACGTGTACGCAACTTTACAGATTTTCACAAGGACATGTTTTTTGAAAACATGCAAAATTTTTACATCCTATTGTCGGGAATAAAAAAAGCAAAATTTTATTAAAGACTGAAGCTTGGGAATCAATTGCCAGATAATTCAATGCTAGTTGCTGCAAGGCAGCTGCATGCTGTGCTGTCTCGAAATTCTTTATCGTCATATTTTGCATATTGATCTTCTCTTTCACGATAAAGTCTTGGGCGTTCTATATACCTAATTATATCCATATATTCCTCAGCAGAATATGTCGACGAACTAGAATATTCCATTTTGCTAGTACTATCGGTATTGTTTTTAGAATAAAGAGAATTAATATTTTAATTAACAGTATCAGCACAAAAGTTTGGTTAGATAATCCAACAGAAACTAATAAACGATACTATAATACGCTTGCGCTGATATTATCGGACATATATCTGCCCATTCTGCTATTTAGATAACTTATGGAATAGATAAGCTTTGTTGAATGGTTTAGAAACCCAATTTTGGGATTATGTACAGTTTATAGGCTTCATAACTTTAATTATAAGATATCTGGTACTTCAGAAACCGGGCATAAGCCTTCTCAGGAATTATGAGACGTAAGTAAGATTCAGAATTGACTGGTGTTACCTGATGCTTGTGACCAACACAAAGCACTTGATTTCAAATAATAACAAGTATTTCTGGAGCTTCATTAAAAACTTCAAAATTCAGGTTTACCAAGCATTATGAATTATAACAGCCAAGTGCTTGGCCATTTCGATGATATAGCTAACGCCTTTGCTTCATATATTCAGTCAAGTTACCTACAGCAGATAATAGCGGTAACTCTACGAACCGTCTGTCCAGACATGACTTCACGATGGAACAGATCCATGCCAAGTTAAGTTTACCTCTACAGTTCCAAAAATTCTCGAGTACATCTTTAGAGTTGGGATATTGAATACTTTTAAAAACTACATCATCGCAGAGCAACATGGGGAACGATCCAATGCAGCGAAGTTTTCAGTTTCCTCAGATGATTCGCCTTCGATAGCGACTGCCACATACTATTATTCAGAAAACTATTAAAAATTGGTGTAGTGACCGTAATATCTGTGTTAGATGAGATCCTATTGAACTCAGTGCTAACAACGTGTTGTTAAAAACTGTTTCATTCAACATTCTCTTACGCTATAAATCATCCTACTCTCTGCTATTGCGAATGATCTTAAGTTCTTCCTTGTCGTGACATCTGTCGAAATACAGCTTGAGCTCGATATGCTGACCGACTGGTGTGATGCCAATTACATAGATTTGTCCTTGTTAACACTGGGTTTTAGTGTTGACAAGTACAAATCTATAAGCTTCTACAATTGTCCAAACCCAATAATAAAAAACGTTATTAATTAACACAATCGAACTGGAAGCCTTGTCATCATTTAATGATCTCGACGACTTTGATAAGATCTTTAATTTAACTCACATATTGACATTGTCGGTCAGCATGGTTTTAGAATGCTCGGTTTCATCAAGAGAAATACTAAACATATTAATGATACACGAGCGCTTTTCAATTTATATAGCTATCTCCTGTGAAGTATTCTAGCGTATTATTCCGTCATATAGTCTCCATACAAAGTATTTCTCATTCAAACTGAATGTGTCATATCAGCATCTAGCATAGGAGGCTACTCCTTTGTGGTTTGAAACCTCTGGAGTCGCGAACAACAGATGCTCAACTACTTTTTCTCTTCAAGCCGATGAACAGAAAAATCGACAGTGATCACGTATTATGATCCGTTCCAATGAGACGTACTAAACATACTCAATTGTTCTTCGAAAATATGTATGCAAAGAACAAATTATGGACTCAACGTTTTTGTGGACTGCCAAATACGTCAAGTAAGAACCTTTCAGGATATATTTAATTTAACCTAAACACTTTACTCCAAGCGGCTTTCCTCCCTTAAGGTTAGAACCCTTAAACATTTTTTTTTGCTATTGGCAAATATACAAACCTGATAGTGGCTTATAGGTATAGTCACATTTGTACAATAGTTTCCACTACAAAAAAATAAACTTGTTACTTCGTTCATAATTTAAAAGATAAAGGAATGGTAGACAATGACTGATGCCATTTTAGGCCAATATCTTCATAGACTCCGATGAATTTTCGGTTGCAACATGTAGACTTAAAGTCAAAGTAAAAATATACTTTATTTATATTATCTTAAGTACAAAGAACTTGTTGGCAAAGCGTTAAATATACTTAATTATCGTTAAAGAAAAAAAGACAAAAATATGACTTTATAAACCGAACAATATTAACAATATTAAAAATCACAGCTTCATAGTTTGTCATAAGCTAAGAAGACACATTAAGAGTAAAAAAGTGTTCAATTTTAAAATAAGAAAAATGAAACACACAACAAGTCAAAAACCAACAACAAAAAACACAAATTATATCACCAAGAATATCACAATAATCTGTCATTGTAGTATTCTACAATATTGTAGTAAGCCTTATTTTTTACAGCATTAGAAACGGATCTCCGGAACAATATGAAACTTCTCATATTTATATAAAGCAAAGGCAGATGATTTTAAATTTTGATACTCTCATAAATTAATTAATTCTTTGTTAAGGCCGATTTAGGGACTGGAAGGGGAATATTTTCAGACTGACGTGTTTGATAGGGCCCAGGCCTGTTAGACAGAGAACGTTCTTTATGAATTAAACATACTGTTTCAAGTATAAACAATGCCACCAAAGTTAAAATCTGTGATGAAAGAAACAAAGGCCTGCAATGATCCCTGGATCCTGCCCTGTTCAGATACCTAACTGCTCTCTTCTGGAGAACGAAAATTGAACTAAACAGCTGCTGGCCCCATGAGCCGCAGAAATCAACCCCGTATCTAAGCCGAGACTCCACCAACGAGTAATAAACGACCCTTGCCGAGGAGACGGCCAATTCATTGGATACTACTCGCAGAGCATAACAAGCAGATGCTAGTGTTTTAAAGCGCAAATATGGTCGTGAAATTTTAATTTCGCATCCAGAATGATGCCTAAGAATTTAACATGAGTGGTGCTCTCAATGGTCTAATTATCCAAAGGGATAGAAGTTAGTGGACATTTGAACGACATTATGTTGGTTTTTTAATATTAAAACAGAGAGAGTTGGAGTCACACCACTTTTTGATACACTCCATATCTTGCAAAACTGTGACTTTCAGGTTGCCAGTCACATGCCCATGCCATAGAATTGCAGCATCATCAGCAAAAAGAGTGATTTTATCCTAAATATGTAGAGGCCAGGGTATTTATATAAAGCAAGAACAGAATTGGACCCAGTACTGATCCCTGTGGAACACCCCTCGAAATAGCTGCAGTCTTTGAACGATTCTCATTGCACTTGACCAGCTGTGACCTCCCGGAGATGTAGCTTTGGAACCAATGAAGAGTGCTACCTCGAAACCCATCTCGCTCAAGCTTCAGCAGGGGTGTTCTGTGATCCACACAGTCGAATGCTTTTGAAAAATCGCAGAACACTGCTGCCGCAGCATCCCCGACGTTAAGACACAAGTAAACACTCTTCAAAAAGAAACATATAGCATGGTCAGTACACTTTTTGGAGCCCAAATTGCGCCTCACTTAAAATGTTAAATTGAGAAAAGTGTTCCATTATTCGTATTTTCACAAGTTTTTCAATAACCTTTGAAAGTGTAGACAGTAGGGAGATTGGGCGGATATTGGATGGATCACCTGCATCTCCACCTTTGTGAGTAGGTATATCCAGAGCTGTTTTTAAGCAGTCCGGAGATACACCTAATTGAAATGATT
>JAEQML010077319.1:0-12938 GCA_016904865.1 Pissodes strobi
TCTACATGAACACGACGCTCTTCCGTTACAAATTACTCTGTTACTCCAAAACTCAGTCAGATCAGACGAACTAGTACCAAAAAAAGGGTGTTAATTGACAATATTGAGTTAAAGTGGACGTATATTGTTCGAAATGTGGTTGTCTATGATGATCATGATTCTGCCCATTTCTTTGGGAGTCTACCCACAGGTCTTCTATTGCTTGGTTTTCGCTCATATACTATCCTTACCTATTCTCTTCACTCCAGTTACAAATCACCGGAGAAGGTAAAGTCCGATTAACGTTTACAGTGATATTTCCCACCGGTGAGTATCCCTTTCAATGACTCAAATTATAATATCAAAAAAATGCTTATTCTTTTATTCGCCTTGAAAAATATTTAGATTAACTCATAAATGTTATAGCAATTTCATATTTAAATGAACCTTAATCAAGTTTTCTTTCGATATACGTTTTAAACTCAATGGTAAAGCAGTGGCTTCCCTTCAATCCGTCAACCCTCCTTCAAAAAGCTGCAAAATTTTTACCTCGGCTTTTAAAGGTGCCTTTAATTTAATATCCTTGGTTGGACCCTATTTAATTTAAATATTTTTTATACATCGAATTTTTATTCAAAATAAAATCATACCACCTTCCAAACCCTACCTTGTCGTCAATGAGAAAAGAAGAAGCTGCAATATAAAGAACAACTATGTGAGAAGATAGATGATACATACATACTGATGCAAGAACCAGTTAGAATCTAAAGCCGATTGTATTGTAAACATTCATCAAAAGACAAGAAGAGTTTCATTCCCAATCAGCCAATCAAGTCACTTTTCAAAACGTTTTGCTGACTACTCCTATCACTGTACTTATCAGTGCCAGAATGAAAAATACAGCGAGCTACGTCCTAGAAGCTACCTCATTTTCATGCTAGAAAATTATCATGTAACTCTCTGCCCTTCTTCGCCTACACGCATTCAGCTATTCCTGGATATAGACCTCCTACAAATGTTCCTACTTCGCTTTATTTGTAGCAATGGTCTAAATATCGTCGCTCCACTGTCTTTGGGGCCTATTAACACTACTTTTGGTTTCTCTCGGATGCCATCACAGGACCCTCTTTGCCCATCTATTCATGCCCTGCCTCGCTGTATGATCCGCACACCGCCATTTGAGTTGCCCCATTAATTTCATCACATTGATTACTCCAGTTCTTGCTCTGATATCTTTATTTCTCATTTTGTCTCGGAAGATAACTTCAAGCACAGGCCTTTCATTATTCTTTGTGTGATTTGCAACTTGTAAACCGAATCGTGTATTATCGCCATTATCTTGAGGGCATGCGTGAGTATCGGCAGTACACAGGATTTATATACCTCTCCGAAGGCTCATAAGGATTTTTTGTTGTTTGAGGGCAAATTCTAATTTTTCTATTCTTTTTAAATACTCAGAAGTCTGGTTCACCCTGCCGCCCATTTTGATCATCTTGCTGGTTATCTGACCTTATTCTGGGCTTTATCTGTCTTTCATCTAACTCAGTGCTGCCTTTAGTTCGTGTTTTTCTATTTCGTAGCTCTTTTCTGATCCCACATTCTGAACTCTATGTCTATGATGATCATGATTCTGCCCCCCCAGTTCATTGTAGAAGTCCTGCACCGCAGCTATAATTTGTTCCATGCCGCTAACCACAATACCGTATAACCATTGGCATTGAAATATTGTCTGCAATCGCAACTCCAGGAGCATCCAGATTCAAGAAGCCTTAAGTCGATGAAGTTGCACGAAACTGAACAGGTAACCTCATTTGTCGATGGCCATAACAAAACTTGCTCTTCTCGAAGAAGATCAATCTTATCTTATCCCTATCCATGAGTTTGGATTATGATGTTTATTTGTGCTATTTTTTGCGCGATAATATATTTTGGAGTTCTCTGTTATTGTAAAACCAGCTACCCTTACCCAGTTATAAGAATACTAAAGATCTGCTCACGATAGCCTTTCATACGTCTTTTTCTATAAGCATTTTTATTCCCTCTATACGTTCCTTGTCTCTTAATTCAATGTATCTTGTTTTTACCTATTAAGTGCCTCCCAAGCACTGAGCAGAGCATACTTCATGCTGGGGTACTTTCCTGTTTGCCGTTTGCAGTTGCCCTAAATATACCACGGTAATGAAGGGCAATCACTTGGTGCGTGACATTTGTTAATGAGACCGGGTTATGATATGTTTATCGACTCGCGCCTTTGTGGTAATACGGAAACATCATCGTCTGAGAAGTTTTCTGAATCACAACTATCTGCAAAAAATTTAAGTTTTTTTGGTTCATAATATGAAACGACGTCAGAAGCATCTATTATCGACAATGTCTCTTCTTCCTCTTCTTTAATTTTCTGCAGACAACGTAATACCTTCATCTCGACATCAGCATCACCATAACAAAAACTTTATTTCGCCACATTTTTGGGTTAATGTGATCCTTTGAACTTGACAGCTCAGCGCTCATATTTTCATTGAACAAGTGAAGTATAAATTACAATTTGTGTGAGTGCCTAATAACGAAGTATAACCTTTGAAAGTATTGCGATGAAAAGTTACATAACTAACAATCACTGAGACACACGCATATTAATATGAAAACATAATAATATGCATGTCTTAAATAGTACGTTATTATCAGAGACTGAAAGCTCGGTATATTGAATTGCGTCATCATCATCAAACCCACCTTTGGTTGTATTTCCAGAGAAGTCTAACGAAACTAGAATTGCTTGCAAAATGCGAAACCCCCTTATAAACTGTCCTGTTGAAGATAAATGGAAAATGTTAAACATTCACTCAAGAAAATATCCAAGGGCCTCAGCTAAAAGCGTAAAAATTTGGCTTGGTTAAATAACTTTATGGCAATTTTCGAAAATATTAATGCATCCAAACGGTTTTTTAAGAAAAGCCTAGTGAATTTATGTTTGATGAATCGGGATAATAAATATTTAACATACACAGAGTGGAAGTATCTAGTCCGCCAGTAAGAAGAGTTCTCTTTCAGACATAGGGTGCATGTACCTGCTCCGGCAGTAAACGGAGCGCTCCCATCTGCGTGATACTCACTATACACAAGGGCAGTTTCAATTGTTTCATTAATCAGGATATGTAAATTTTCGAGATAATTCTCGTATTCTTCATCCTTTCAAAGATAACTAATAACCAACCAAAAGCAACATTAAAATGTTACTACAAACTTGAGAAAACTTACGGATTTTTCTAAAATTTTCTAAGGTAACATGCGAAAAAGCTTTTCTATTATTGGCAGATTTGGTTGATCAAGATAGGTAATGGGAAAATACTAGGGATCTATTTAATTTCGATGATAATGATTAGCCGAGATATTCTGGTTCGAAATTAAACCACAGCTTTAATTCCTTCGACGCAATTAATCAGCATTAGTTTGGGATGGTGTATGAGATTAAGCACTTTTAGATGCTATAGTCACGTATATACAAATGTGCAATCAATACGTAGCATGACTGTGAATATAAATTGATTAAGCAAATGCTTACTAAAAATCAGCTCCATAAACTGTAATCGCAAATGGTCATTGCTATGCCCATTGCGACCTTAATTTTAAAAGTGGCTTTCTACGAAGGGCAAAATATTCGAGCAAATAAGAAAATCTCGAGCACGAGCACCACTAATGAAGCGACAGTAATTGATTGGATTTTTCTATTTAGACTGCTGTCGAACAGATAGACTGGTCGGTTCTTTTGGTTTTTCTTTTAAGACCGAAAGAATTTGTTCAACGATTAGTTTGGCAGCACGAATTAATTAAGTCAGTTCTTTTAGATTGTTTTTAGAATCTCTCTTCAGTTTAATATAGAGAAATTTAAGAGCCTATATGTCTGTAACAATTATTTTTTTGAGTCAATGGCCATTAGAATATGTTGAAGAATATTGGTGGTAGATGGAACATTACACCTTTGAAATGATCGCACCAAAGGTAAGTAAAAGGTGCCAATAGCCGAGAGTAAGGAACACATAAATAAAGGGATAATCGTTATCCTGCAACGCATTATGTGTTAGCTCATGTGATTCTCCGCCACTGGTTCTCTCGAGGCGACGCTGGCTTAGAACAACAATGTCAGCACCTCGACTGTAAATATTATGATTAAGAGATTAAGAATTTGTTAACGTTGCATTTGTTGGATAAAGCAGAGTGTGATTTGATACCTCGGAAGAAAAGCTTGTATAGAATCGTAATAAATCGAGTTTGGAGCTAATTTCTACATTATTTCTAGTTTTATGAAAGCAAATGTACATAAAAGCTGACATATCTCCTAGTTGTGATAAACCATGGAGAAAGAACCTAAATAAGTGTGTATAAAGTAACTTTTTAGTGTATAAGAAACAATGGCCGATAGTTCGCGCACTAGACGTAAGTGGCGATAGTGAGATTGAGTTCAATGAGAGTTAATGGGCCAGAACGATATGAATAATCAAATTTTACAAATGTGAAAATTGCAGCAGGAAAGTAACACCGCTCAAGCAGCTCATGCGTATGTCGACGCAATCCATTTCAGCAAGTGCGCAGGTTGCTTCTACGTTTGGTCCTGATGTCATCAGTGCTACATCGGCGCAGATCGGATATTCAAACTTTGATTCAGCGGATACTCTTTTCAATATGGTTGACGTTGCACTCATTGTCAAAAGTGCTACGGAAAATGTTTGTTATAGTAAACATGAACCGAAAACAAACAATGTAGATATTGTATACAATCCAGTAAATATTTTTCACATTTTTGTTCATGCGTACATTCGACGAAAATGATTTGGATTAGTCAGGATTGGACAAGCAATTAAGTGATGCTGTGAAAACAGTAATAAAACACGTACAAAAACTGCCACGTACATAAACTAAATATTAAAGATAACGCTTCGTAATGGATTAATTTGTAAATAGTGATAGCCCAATTGCAGAAAGTAAATGCCAATACGTGAATGTGTGTAAACATCTTTTGCCGCCAATTTAGATTTAAATTGACTTTCTTGCGAAAGTCGTGTGTTTTTGTACACATCGAAAATGATTTTAAAGTTATTGTCAATAAATCAAATTAGTAGGAACCATGGATTTTAGTGTTAGGCGAAAATAAACAATAATCAATAATCATAATTGTTATGAAATAGAAGGTCAGTTAACAACATTCTATTTAATACCAAGGCCGTCCATCGTCCAAGCAGAGGTGATCCGCCAAAAAGTAAACAAACACTTGAAGATAATCACTGAACAAAGGACAAATAATTTCAATAGAAAGCGAGTTAAAGCAGTGCCGTATACTGTTGGTTCTAGAAAATAGTCAATTGGCATATGGAGGAAAATGGAAAAAGTTTTAAGGCCCATTTGAAGTACTGCATTGTTTGGCCGATGATCGATATGAGTTACGACGAGCAGGTAGTCATGGCAGAACTACTGTAGCCGTGCATGAGCAAATGCCTTGACCGGACAATCAAATGGTATGTAATCAAGGTACGTAATTGAAGATTTAGGCTTTATATAAGATCCCTGTTATGACAGGCTATGCTTAAAGGTCCCTGCTGTGACAGGTTAGGCTTAAAGGTCCCTGGTTCACTAAACTATATTTGCAGGTGCCTGTTATAACAGGCTATGCTTAAAGGTCCCTGCTATAACAAGCTGTGCCTAAAAGTCCCTGCTATGACAGGCTTTGCTTAAAGGCCTCTAGTATCACTTTACTTAAAGGCCTCTAGTTCACCAGGCTGTGTTTGAGGGTCTTATGACGGTGACTTAAAAATGCCCTTTTTTATTTTATTTTTAAGGACCTTGGTACACCAGGCTATGTTTGAAATTACCTACTCTATCAGGCTATATTAAAAGCTCCCCAAATTTACAAGTTTGGGCTATGCAAATAAGATTCCTGATTAAGTTCAGGCAAAGGTTCCCAAATTTAAAGATTTGGGCTAGGCAAATAAGTTTTGTGTAAGTTTCGACAAAGGTTGCAAGATTTACAGCGATGGACTTGGTAAACAATATCATTGAAATAAAATGTAGGTACAGATACCCAAAAATTATATTTGGGTTAAATAAGTTCTCTGAAATTATGTTCAGGCTAAATTAAAAATACAATTTTGAACAATATGGTGCCCAAATTTGTGTTACAAACAAAGATCACTTAAAAGCATTTCGGCTGTTGGGTCCCTAACAAACCTCAATGAAATGGCCAAATAATAACATTTAAAGTCAAGCTGTACACTGTGTAGAATTAGATGACTATTTGACATCTGACGACAATTTGTTTATTCTGTTTGTTGTTTTGCGTTTGTTTTATTTTCACAGTATCATTCTTTGTAAGAAGGAAGGTGCGAGGACGCCCCATTGTCAGGAAGGCCGTGTTAGCTCATGTGACTCTCCGCCACTGATTCTCCCGATACGACGCTGGCTTAGAACAACAATTTTAGCACCTCGACTGTGAATATTATGATTATGAGATTAATAAATTGTTAGCGTTGTATTTGTTGGATAAAGCAGAGCGTGATTTGGTATCTCGGAAGAGAAGCTTGTATTTAATCGTAATAAATCGATTTTGGAGCTAATTTCTACATTATTCCTAGTTTTATGAAAGCAAAAGTACATAAAAGCTAACATATATGTCATTGCGGATCATAGGTCTCACTAATAATATTTTTTTACCTTAGGCCAACCTGTGCGGCTTGCACCCAGTTAGTTCCTCGACTTGATAGCGATAAGATATATTGATTAATGATCCACCAATATAATCCAGTGCAATTATTTCCATGCTTTAATACAACCTGCTACCCGAGAAGATTGAGTTTATGTTTATCATGTGGAGAAAAAATGCCCTGTTAAATATTCTCACTTAGTGTTTTTTTTTTTTATTTTCGGCTCACTCTTCTGTATGTTTCGCAACTTTTGATTCAACTCGCATTTTATATTTTATGTTCTATATGTGATTTATTCTTCTACGTGAAGAAGTTACACCTGCCTGATACAGACGATCCTGGATACTATCAACCAACTGTATACTAAATATGATGCATTTAAGAGTCATAATAAAAAAAAAATGTCACTCGATTTCGTTATTCGGAGCAAACAAGCTACAACGGGGAAAACAAATTACGGAAGTAGCAACAGGACTTCCATACCCGTTGGGCAGTACTCAATAATGAGAAGTCTTAAGGACTAAAAAGCCATCAGATTTAGGTAAAGTTCTTGTAGATCTGCTTGAATTCATTGAAGAACAATTAGACGTTATTGTGGCTTTATTTAACCAAATTTTCGAAACCAGAGCTATTATTGAAGAAGATGGATATTGAATATCGAAATATTTTCAATATCAATTCTCAGAATTTTTTTCGCCAGAAAACAGTAATTCCTTGGAAGTTATTTTTAAGGTGTTTTAATTCAGAAAGTGGAAGAAGTATATTGCGACGTCTTTGTTAAATTAAACAAGTCATTTAACAAAGTCAACCATGAATTATTCGTGTAGAGTTTTGACAATGAGATGCCGACGAAATTTCCAAAAAAACTGGAAAATAAATAGGTTAACATCAAGATTAATAGAAAGCTTTTATAAAAATATTCAGTTACGTGGATGACAAAGCTTTTTAAAGACTATTTCACAGGGTAGTTGAACTGTGATTGGAATTTAAAATTAGTATCATACATTCTCATTTTTTTGGCATATATGGCAGGCACAAAGATTGCCTACGTAGGAAAGACTTCTGCCATATGCTGAGAGATTGCTAGACTCATTAAGCATAAAAACAAGGAAGTTGTATTAATATCTCTACCGAAATGTCACTGAAGTGATAAAATCACGAAATAGCTAAAGAGCTGCATATTTCCCTACTATTTTAATACTCTAGTTAGTAAATTTAATAAGATTACATAAATGTCCCAAAAAAAACCAAATTAAATTGATTCTCGTCCGTCGATGTAGATGCAAATTAAAAGTTGAAGCATACGATATAAGTTAATAGGCACAGCGGTAAATCAGGCAGATGGCTAATCATTCCTGGTTCGATTCGAACACAGGAAATATTTAATCAAAAATTCAATAAAATGGGTTCTCACCTTTAGAGACATTCTCGTAGGAATCCACGTTTTCACTCAGCAAAATTTATTCTGAATATCAATAAAGTACATTATAATTTCAAAAGGGAAATGCATTTGTCGCATGCACATTTTATAATAAACTGAAATATTTTTCTGGAGGTTTGAACAAATTTTACTGTCGTCTGAAGAATATTGAGATTGTTGGTTTATCACATGTATGTATATAATTTGTTTTATATTCCTGAAACTTGTATGAATACATCAACTTAATTATGTGTTACGGTTGTCTAAATCCGTAAGCTAATTTTCACGTCTTTATATACAAGTTTTATGCAAAATGTAAATAATATCAAATTCATTTTATTTGATCGCACTAATAGGTATTGTCTTTGGGGGTGCAAGTATCTGGTCCGCCAGTAAGCAGAGCTCGCATACACACATGGGACGCAAGCATCTGGTCCGCCCCTAAGCAGAGCCCTTTTCCACAGAGAGGTTGCATGTACCTGCTTCGGCAGTAAGCAGAGCCTTCCCACCGACTTTATACTCAATATACACAAGGGCAGATAACTACACTTGTCAGATTAAATTATGACTATTACTATACATAATTCCCGGGTAATAATTAAATCAATCTCAAGTTTCGACATCGAAAAAGAGTTCGCTAGCGTTCAACCTTGTAAGTTTAATTACCGAATAATAAAAGTAGTCACTTACGTGCTTCAAGCCCCAGAGCATTGATTATATAAATCTCTAAGTGAATTGGACCATCTACCGGTATGGCAAAGCAATTTGGTATTCAGGAATTTTCAAGGAATATGTCTCCTATATTCTGTAACACCTTTGCATAAAACTTTTTCAATCCCATGTCATATTGAAATCTTACACTAACCCAATCACTTTCTTTGCGCCCTTCCGGCTGTCTATTTTTTCATCGCTTATATCTCCGTGATTTGCACTGAATTCTCCTTCTTCCTCTTGGTTCGAATCTCCTTCTGCAAGGCCAACCTAAGCATCATCACTACTTTCACCGTGAGATTCAATATCGTCAAGAGCAACGCTTCGATCTAGCGGCACTATAGCCGTGTCTTGCGGCCTTTTTCAAATCTAAATCTTCATTTTCATAACGTATTGCTTTCAAAAATGTAGCGAGACTGCCATTTAGTAAAACTTATGGATTTTCTTGATTTTCTGGTGACTTGAAAACAGGACGTGGTTCGAGAACTATGTTTCTCTTTAAGAGAAACAAGCCTGATGTATCAAAACTTGATTATATTACCTTTTGAAGATTATCATCTTCCTTCATTCTGCTTAAGGTCTACATTAAGAGCAATTTTCATCAAATAGCCGGTTAATATTCTTTGCATTGACCTTCATTTTTAACATTGAAAATGTTTTTATTTTCCTATTATGGGATATTAAATCACGAAAAAGTGCATGCTACATTTGGCACATCACGTAATATATGTGAGAGATCGTGATAGTCTGTTTCTGAGGACGGAATCGGTTCAAATGACAAAAATAAATTAAAGCTAACTGAAACTAACCGAAAGTTGATTGAACGACTAACCCAAACTAACTAAAAGTAACCAAAAGCACAAAAAGGGTTAAAATGAATCGGAACAAATTAATAAAATAAAAGTAAGTTAAAACTAACTCAAAGTAACCGAAATTTGGCGAATAACCAAAACAAATCATAAAAATTAAAATCGGTTATAACCTATCGGATCCGGCTCAAATTACTAAAATAAATGGGAACTAGCTGAAACTAACCGACTTGATTCAACGACAAACCGAAAGTAACCAAAAGCTCCAAAAAAGGCTAAAGCGTATCGTAACAGACTAAAAATATTAAAGTAAGTTAAAACTAACCAAAACGAACCGAATTTTGGCGACTAACCAAAACTACCCAAAAACATTAAATTCGATTATAACGTACCGGCGCCGATTGAAATGACTAAAATTAAAACTAACTGAAATTAACTGAATATAGATTGAACGACTACCCACGACGACTATCTAACCCAACCTAACCCAATCTAACCTAAACTAACCAAAAGCACTAAATATGTACAGATGTATCGAAACAGATTAAAAATATTATAGTAAGTTAAAAATAACCCAAATTAACCGAATTTTGGCGACTAACCAAAATTTACCAAAAACATTAAAATTGGTCATAACATATCGGAAAGTTGATTGAATGACTAACCAAAACTAATCAAAAGTAACCAAAAGCACCAAAACGGGCTAAAATGTATCGAAATAGGTTACACAAATTAAAGTAAGTTAAAACTAACCAAAACGAACCGAATTTTGGCGACTAACGAAAACTATCCAGAAACATTATATTTGACTATAACGTATCGGAGCCGGTTCAGATGAATACTTTGGTTTCATGACAGTGAGTTTCCAAGGTCGCATCACGACATGGAAAATTTTAGTGAACGTCACGACACGGTTTATGCATAACTGATTATAACGTATCGGAACCCGTTCAAATAAGTAAAATAAAGTAAGACTAAGTGAAAATATCCGAAAGTTGATTGGACGACTAACCAAAACTAACGAAATTTATTAAAATTGATTAGAACGTAACGGAACCGGTTCAAATGACTAAAATAAGTTGAGACTAAGTGAAACTAAACGAAAGTTGATTTGACGACTAACCAAATCTATTAAAACTCATTATAACGTATCGGAACCGGCTCAAGTAAGTAAAATGTCTTCAGACTAAGCAAAACTAACCGGAAGTTTGTTAGACAACTAACCAAAACTAACCAAATTTATTGAACTTGATTATAACGTATCGGAACCGACTCAAATGACTAAAATAGGTTAAGACTAAGCGCAACTAACCACAGATCTAGGAAGGGGAAACTAACCGCAAGTTGATTAGACGACTAACCAAAATTAACCAAATCTATTAAAATTGATTATAACGTATCAGAACCGGCTCAAATAAGTGAAATAAGTTGAGACTAAGTGAAACTAATCAAAAGTTGATTAGACGACTAGCCCAAACTAACCAAATCTATAAAATTAATAATTATGACGTATCGTAACCGACTCAAATGACTAAAATAAGTTGAGACTAAGTGAAACTAACCGGAAGTTGAATAGACGACTAACTAAAACTAACCAAATTTAGTAAACTTAATTATAACGTATCGGAACGCACTCAAATAACTTAAATAAGTTGAGACTAAGTGCAGCTAACCGAAAATCGGTTAGACGATAAACTAAAACTAACTAAATCTATTAAAATTGATTGTAACGTATCGGAACCAGCTCAAATAAGTAAAATAAATTGAGAAGCAGTGAAACTAACCGATAGTTGATTAGACGGCTAATCAAAACTAACCAAATCTATTAAAATTGATTATAACGTATCGGAACCGACTCAAATAACTGAAATAAGTTGAGACTAAGTGAAACTAACCGAAATTTAATTAGACGACTAACAAAAACTAACCAAATCTATTAAAATTGATTATAACGTAACGGAACCGGCTCAAATAAGTAAAAAAAGTTGAGACTAAGTAAAACTAACCGAAAATTGATTAGAAGACTGACCAAAACTCATCAAATCTATTAATATTGATTATAACTTACTGGAACCGACTCAAATGACTAAAATAAGTTGATACTAAGTGAAGCTAACCGCGTTAGATCGGGGATTGAGAGAAGAATCGAATGCAGTTTTTACAACCACCACTTATGTTATAAATTTTAAAAACGATCGAAACTTGAAGTAATATGCATTTATGTGGTATATTTTGGTAAACTTAACTTACGTAATCTGCTAAAAGTAATTTTTTACATTAGATTGTGTTAAGGGTGGGTGAGGGTGACTTTTCGTTTCTCAAGACAGACTAGTCGTGTCTCATATCGTTAGATCGAGGAATGTCAGACGAATCAGATGCAAATGGTCTTTTGCTTTTTCAACCACACTTATAACGTTATGAATTGTAAAAAAGAACGAAACTTCAAGTAATATGCATTTATTTGCTATATTTTGGTAAAGTAAACTTACGTAATTTAACCTGATCTCACCCAAACTTCTATAAACTATTATATTTCCACACAATTATGACTTTTCTCAGATCTCAAATTTAGTAAGCGTTGCATTCTGCTTTGGCATTTTCAATGTCTCCCCCGGTTGCATCTTTGCGAAGGACTGTGAATTTTTTTTTAAACCGCTCTCCAATGCCTCTTTAGTGACCTAGCATGAGAACATCTAAATGGGTTGAATTAGCCGGCATAAATTAAAATAAGTTGCAATTTTCCACGTATCTCTTAACTAGAGATAGAGAAAAATGCGTGTCCAGATTGGCTTCAATGAAGATTTTCTCCTTTCAAAGCGTCTACCATATAATAAAGCAACCTTTCGAATCCAGTTAAGGAAGCAATGAGCATCAACCAATCCTGATTTACGTCTATTACACGTTGCTCCTTCAGGACCACCTTCAATCCAAAGATCACCTAGATATACGGCCTTACCAATAGCATAAGGTGGAAAGGGTTGCAGCGAACATTACCGTTACCCCGATCTTACTTTGGTTCGAGATTCGTTCCGGATATTTACACCCATTTTTAAAAATTAGCTTATCTTGGGGCTCGTCTGATTTATTAACAAAAAGGGAGATATTTTCCAGAGTGGCAGTAAGTTATTCAACATAGGGTTTATAAGAAGTGAAATAAAAGTCTTGTAGTCTTCCTCAACTTAATTTATTGCGCAATTTAGCTCAGATAGCTCGACATGTTTCGCACACATAAATGTTCATCATCAGGAGAGCTAAAAGAATCTACCTTTATTCAAGAGTTCAAGTTCGAAATAATACAATATAAAAAGTAGAATTCAAACCAACGGC
>JAEQML010077320.1:0-12938 GCA_016904865.1 Pissodes strobi
GAACATCTGCCGTAAAAGTATCTGTAAAACAGGGATTTCTCGGTCACATGTTTGCGGTCTTTCAGACTATCCAGATTCCGTGTCAACTCCGGGTCACCGACGAGACGCACAACTCTCTTCTGAACGGAATCCAGTAGCTTTAGGGTGTGCTCTGGCGTGGCACCCCAGATGTGTGAGCAATATTCTAAGCACGGTCTTATTTGCGCTTTGTAAAGCAAGAGCAACTGCTGCGGTGTATACATTCTTTGTTGCGAAATAGCGTACCAAGCTTCTGGGAGGCTGATTTTGCGACGTTAGCAACGTGGTCATGCCAGGACATATTGCTGTTGACCAAGACCCCCAGTAGTCCGATTGAATGAAGATGAAGGGATGGTCGATCCTGCCATAATGATATCATTGCCCGCCGTATGGTAAACGTGGCTGCTTGGATGATTTTTCAATGTGCATTTGCATTCATACATCGAAATGAAAGAGACACTCATTCGATTACACTATTCCTTTGTAGGTATGTACATATTCGTCAAATATTTCACTTCATACATGGCCCTCCGCTCGCTCCAGGGGCGTAACCAAACAAACCTAACCCAAACTAACCCAAGACATTCCCAAATGAGGAAAAACAAACTAAAAAATATTTGCATTTTCGACTGACAAATTTCAATTTTTTTTTATTTCCGGCATGCCTTGGGTTAGTTTTGTTTGGTTGCGCCCCCCGAGCGAGCGGAGGGTCATGCGTGAAGTGGAATATTAAATATACTTAAATAGTAAACAACACTGTTATTCCCCATAAGAAAATGTGCAACTTTTGGAAACACTGTGCCAGGTCCCCGGTGTCGGTTACTAAAATTTCATTATTTTCACGTTACAATTTCAATATTTTCACGTTACACCTGAGAAAGTCGTAGTGGAAGTTTGCCCTTCTAGGGCAATTTAGGCTCAAAACACGGATATTTTTTCGGCTCAAATGTGGCGAATCCTCCGATTTTTTTGGCTTAAGCTACTCTATAGGACACCCCTTTTCTAGCGAAAAAAAAAGAAAATTTGCAAAATCGACACAACCTATATATCATCAGACCCTTAATTTGATGATATCTTTGACGATTTTTAACCTTTCTTATATTTTTCTTGCATTTGGTGATTATTATACGCGGTTAACTAATTTTTATATATTTCGGATAACTCTCTTAACTGAACTCTCTAAATTCAAATTTTTATTACAAAACAAATCCGAACGTTCTATAAAGAGCGTTTTGGAACATACTTGCTTCAATATTGCCTAACTTTTAATACAAAAAATGAATTAGCTACGATAAACGGTTTTTTTTTTCAAATTAAGCGACGTCATCGATGACGTAAATACAAAACCTTCGGGAAACGAATTCTACTTATTATTACATATTTATGTAATGCATGATTTGATTGATTTGTAATACATACAACAAATATCATAGAATACTATCCTTATTATAAAAATAAGATAATAATATCTTATTTTTATAATAAGGATGACATATTTTGTACTATAAGACTGTAATATAAAAAAAACTGTAATTAATTTTAACGTCTTAAACTAATCAATATTATCAACAATAATATGGTATGAATAACCTCGTGCGACTATGGGAAGGTAAGATTTTTTACGTGCTAGTCCTCTACCCCCCTCAGTCGTCGTTAAGGTTCACTCGCTTGGCGCACTATAAGCAATTAAAAACTGCATAATTCAAATTATTTTTGTAACGCGCCGTCCTTGGCTGGGACCAGTTGTGACGTCAAGTAGCTCGTTTGTCGTCGCGCCTGACGGATGGCAGAGCAGGGAACGTCTTAGCAGAGTTGTCTTAGTCTTAATCTTTCAAAATGACTGACCCCGGTTTTTTAAAGGACAGTCTGACAATTTACCAATAGTGGATATGTTTATGGTGGTGGGCCTCTTACATAAAAAACGCCGAAAGTTTTTCTCTTGCTGAAGTTCGCGGTGCTAAAACTAACAGGTAGGTTTATAGAAAAATTAGTTAATAAGTTTGTGTTGCTTCCATTATTATGATTAATATTAAAGCACAGATTAAAGTACAAGTCAACACGAATTCTAACAAACACCCTCGCAATTCAACGACAAGCAGTAATAAACGTAAATATTTTAATACTTATGGCTGCCGTACTGCCTGCACTGACATTTTAAGACAGTATGTCAATGACTGCCTTCCGATGAAACAAGCGGCGTGACGTCACGTGTCGTTTATAATGAATAGCTTGCGGTCACAACTTTAATTGTTTATTGCAAATTAAATATTGCAATTTGTGGGCTGATATTTGGTGTGTGCTGTTTCTATAGGTAGGCAAATATATTAAAGAAATTTAAAAAAAATGTTTAAGCTTCCTATTATTCTGCTGGTCTCAAGGTATTTGAGTAGTTGTTGATTGACTACACGTTCCATAATTTTGGAGATTATTGGAAGCAAGCTAATTGCAGAGACTGCAAGTTAGACGAATAGACTCGCCCTAGCAGAAGATGCAGTGGGTCGGCGATGCCGATGCCTGAAAGAAGGCGCCATTGCACATCGTAATTTGATATATTTTAAATTTCAGGCACCTTTTATTCTATTTTGGATTTGCTTATTACGAAACTCTGTATTTTAGCATGAAAACTATTTACTTTCCTGGTATCTAAATTGTTGACGCTAGACGGCCTCCACCCTCATCGTAACAGAGTGGCGCGTTTTATGAGCAGAAATTCTATTTTTCGTATACTTTGGCTTGTCAAGGCTAATAAGAGTGGAAATATATGCTAATATTGAAATCTTTGGACTACTAATGAGCTTCCTCGTAGATCGATGATGTGGAAACCCAATAAGAAACGTTTCGCAATGAAATAAAACGTTGATTCGGTTGGGAAGTCACATCTTGCTTCGAAATGAAAATTAAGACAAAAGTGTTCATGGTATGGCAATAAAATAGCAAGGCGAGGCGCCTCGAATTTATTTTCGGAGCAAAGATAAAAGTGTAAAGCATAGCTTGTTTAAAGTTTAACATGTTTTATTACATGTTGTCTCTAATAAGATCCGAATGTTGCGAATTAACATAAACTGATGTATCTCATTTGCATACATTTCAGGGATTCGCTGCTGTACATGCTTAGCAATTGTGACCCACTCGGCACTCGTTACCAAGGAGATGTAAGAAAATGATCCTTGCTTAATTGGAATATATTTTCAAGCGTAAAGGTATGGTGGAGAATGCGCTTCCAACTTAGTTAGATATAAATGCCTTCTTAGTATATTTTAACTAGTTAATGAAATAATTTGCATGTATCATTAACTTTTAGTTGCAAATATATATACTAACTAAAACAGTTTAAAATTAATATTATGTATCAGCTGAGCTCACTTTTTAAGGTAAATCGCACTACACGATCGCCTTAATTAATACTTTCTAAAGAATACAACTTTATGAAAAATATTAAAATTTGAGGCCCATTTTCATTAATACGCATTATATAAATACGAAATCGTGGTACGGAGAATCCTTTCCTACCAAAAGGATGACTATAATAATTTAAGAAATATATATTTTTTATGGCAGTGGCACACACACTAAAGGGAGGTCCTATGGAGCTCGATGAGCGGTGTGTGTGCGAAGATGTTGATTGAGACGGATCGTGAATAGTTGTAGGTTGCAATTAGGGGGAGACAGATGTCCTGGTAGTGAGTTCCACAGTGATGCAGTGCGCCAGACTAAGGAGTTCTTGTAAAACGATGTTCTAGGTTTTTCCAGTTGTACGACGAACTGGTGCGCTCTTGCCGTCTGTCGTGACTGTCTGAGAAGCGTTGCCAGGGGAGGGATGAGGTGGGATAAATCCTGGGAACATCTGCCGTGAAAGTATCTGTAAAACAGGGACATCTCGGCATCTTGGTAAACGTGGCTGCTTGGGACTTTGCTGCATTGAACTGGACCAAATTTCTGTCGCCCCAAGCTTCAACTTTCTCAAGGTCTCGATTAACTGCTGTAATCTGCTCCTGTTTGCGGTGATAAGTCTCAGTCGTTGGTAAAAGTATTTCTGATCTAAATTGGGAGACAAGGGTACTGTCATCTGCAAAATTGTAAACAGGATTCTTCGTTTCGGTCAGCAGGTCATTAATATAGATGAGGAACAGAGTTGGTGAAAGTATTGTGCCCTGAGGCACGCCCGCGTTAATGGTGAATGTGTCTAAGATGTGCCCATCGACTGCAAGGTGCAGAGATCGGTTCTTAAAGAAACTGGAAAGCCAGCTGTGGAGAGAGACTGGCAGTCCAAAGGACGGCAGTTTGTTGAGCAATCCGTCATCCCAAACTCTGTCGAATGCCTTCAAAATATCCAACGCAGTCGCTCGAGACTCTCCGTAGTTCTCAACTAGGTTCATAGTGGAACTTCTAAATCTTCAAACTTATCACTAGAAATCAATTACTGGAGTTTAAGTTCGTAGAATTCGGTTAACCTGGTGTTAAAGTATAAACTTCTTTAAATAAAATAAGTACCACTATAATTTGATTGATTATCAGAACACCAATTAAATATTAACATGTTAGTAGGAGTAGCTGATATTAATCCTAATGGGGGGAAAACGACCCGAAATGAGAGTCCGAACGCATATAGGCCAATGCCCTTGTTCAATCACCTTAGCAATTTATGCAAACCTCAATAGAAAAAGTTTGGAAGCAGAAATAAAGGGGAATGGAAAAGGTAGGAAGGCCTAGCGCTCCACGGGTACAAGGTTGGTAAAATATGATCGACTATTCAAACCATCGAAGCAGTAGTAAAGACGAATAAAGAACGAAATATAAATGGTGTGCTCTGAAACGTTAAACGCTTACAACACAGCAACCTAGAGGCAAATAAAGTTGTAACGTTTTATGTTTTATATTACAAATTTAGTTATTTGTTACCTTAATATTTTATACATTACTGTGATTTGATTTGATAATTAATAACGTTACTCACACTGTCTGATGAATTTAGTACTTTTATTGTAAATAATTTATTATCAACAGAATTATCTGATTCCCCGAGCATCTTTGGCTTGTCCGCTTACTGGTTCTTTGACTGCTAGTGAATGAATTATAGATTTGCATTTACTTCTATATTCTATATCTAAAACAATAACTTTATGCTTAGTTTTATATATATTTAAGGGTATGGTATTTATCTAAGCCATACGAGTTTGACACAACCCCGTTGTATTTTTTATCGGATTCAATTGTCAAATGAAACATAAGTGATGAAGATTTATGAAGTGAAAATGTCTTTAGCGCCGCTAGCCGGCTGAGAACAGGAGTGATTTGAAGCTCGACGAAACGGAAACGAGGAAACGAAAAAGGGACATCAACGATATAGATCTATAGGATGTAGCCTGCGAGAGAATGAGATAGAATACAGTTATACAGTTGTTGCATGTTTCATAAAAGTAAAAAGTAAAATGGACTTCTTGACCGACCACTGAAGTTAAGCAACGTCCGGCGTGGTTAGTACTTGGATGGGTAACCGCTTAGTTTAGTTTTATGAAGTTTTCACTGCACCCGCGTGTGAACTGCACGCATGAACTTTTACCTTGCTTCATATGTTGTTAATTTACTTGCCTTAAGTGTGTTTTTGGCCAGTAAGATAACATTCTCATTTATTGTTTGTCACAAATCTTGCCTCGTATTCACAATTCTTTACTTATCTAAGGAAACAGTTTTCTTTGTTTTCATTGCTTTCTTGCTTTGCTTCAGCAGGTAGAAGTTAATTATTATTAGTGACAACATCATTTATCGGCTTTAATTGACTAATAATTGCTTATTCAGGTAGAACCATAGTCAGCTCCTTACCTTATTATACCATCTTAATAATGTTTTCCATGGGCATATATAATTTTATTATCGCTTACGTTGCTTATTTAGGTAGCGCCTCTGTACGTTAATATAATATCTTAATGTTGATCTTTTCCTTGGGCATATATGATTTTATTTTCATTTGTCCTTAATCTGGGCTTGTTCAATTTGTTTACAATCTGATTGGCCAATGTTATGACTTGCTTCCCTAATGTTTATATGCTTTTCTACGAATTTAATAGTAGCTAAATAATTTGTTACATAGGGATAGGGACAGTTGCAACGTGTTCAAAATGAAACAAAATGTTTTATGTTTGTATAGACCGCCTCGTGGTGATATTAAAGTTTTTAGTATAATACTCGATCAATTATGTCTACGAAATATTTTGATTCTGTAAAGTCTTTTATATGTGGTGATTTTAATATTAATTTGTACACCAATAACTGAAATATCGACTGAAAAAATGTATTGTAGTTGTTCCGCATTTGGTTAATCATCATGTGTGGGCAATTTTACAGGAAAACAAGGGCAACGGGATTCCATAATTGACAAAATTTTTATTAATGTAAGTTCCAAACTTGTCTGTGATACTGTTTTTTGTGATCTCTCTGATCATTTTATGCAGCAAATTGCTTTTTGTGTAACCAGTTTGTTGATAATAATGTTCGTCGTTTTATGTATCGTAAACATTTTAAGTCTGTTAATATAAACAATTTTATTGATACAGTGGCGAAGAAAGATAAGACTGCTTGTTTTGAACAGGGTCAGCAGAGGAAACGTATTCCTTTTTTGAATAGATTTAGAATGATAGTTAACATGTGCTTTCCAGAAGGGTATTATCATAGCCTAAAGAAAAATATAGCTGCGACACTTAAGCGCGGCACCTTTGACAAGCGAGGACCAACTTTATCACTATGTAGTTTGACATCAACCCCCCGGCAATCATTAGTGAAGTGAGCCGTACTCAAATTTTTTGGGACGTTATATACTAAAATTGTTACTCTCCCCTATTATTTTATTTAAACTTTCATTACAAAATATATGATTTATAAAATACTGCTTATTTCGAGTAGAGAATAACCAATTTTTTTGATACAAAAAGCTGCATAAAGAGAGCCGGATATTTATTTAAACATTACACCTGAAAGAAATAGTTAAAAATGTCTTTTGAAGTGAAATTAAGAATGGCGAATGTAGATTACTTGTAGTAAGTACAGCATTCTTGAAAGAAAAGTCAATTACCTAAAGAAAAATATAATTGAGTTACATATTATTTTGATAAATTACGATCAATAAATCAACTCATTTATGTAGAAAATTATTTATTTTTTAACGTTATAACACACATTAGTGCAGGCTCCAATGGGTTCCTCGTTTGCAAAATCTGCAGACCGCAATCTGTTTTGTGATTTGTGTATCTGAGACCTTTGTCTGTATAAAAAAGCATGTTGCCGCGCGCGCGCATGGTGCGATTGCCGTTTCGCCCCCCCCACTATTTTACCTCCGGCATAAACTAGAAAAGTTAGGTTGCCGAGGAATGTGGTATCGCAGAAAAAATTATTCATAACATCTGACGACTGATTTGGATTCTTAAGACAGTACCTTATCATCGAAAACAAAGTCCCCAAAAATCCCCGCATTGGAAAATTTACAAGAGCCAATGGAGATATTACAATTTTAATGTAAACTACTAGAAAGTGAAATTGGCGTTCACGGCTCCAAGGGGTCATCTGATCATGGTCCAAACGTATTTTTTTTAAGATAAAGTAATTTTTCAACCCGGAAATGATTTTTCCCAATCGGGAAAAATTCTCCGGAAATGGCTAAAAAACTGAGCAAAATAGGCTTATCTGATCAGTTTTCACGCTGACGCGCATCTTGTTTCCGTGTGCGTGTGAAGGCACGTGCACTGGCCTTTGCGCGAAGGTGGGCGTGCGGTTTTAAAGAAATGAAAATGGGATAATTGAGTTGTTTAAAGAGATATAAGGGCACATCAGCCCTTGAAAATATTTAATCAGTATAAATATTTATAATAAATATAGCAGTACCACTTAATATTTAAAAGATATGTGGACATACATTTTCCTGAAACAGTAGTATAAAAGCATGTATGTACAGTTAGATCAGTATGGCTAGAAATACCATGACTTGACAATTTCACAAATAATTATGAAATAAAAAAAAATTAAATTACTCTAAACGCCATCTGGGTCGTCGGGGTCTTCTTCATTATGAAGCAATTCTCCATGAACACTCTCCACTACTGTGTTCAATCCCCTCGGACCGGCATCCACATAAATTTCTACATCTGGACTTCCACGCACACCTAATTAAGCTCCAGAGACTCGACAGGGCAAGCGCACAAGCCGCGCTGGGTTGTCCAGTTTTCTCCAGCCGTACTTCGTTGCGTCCAGCTTTGTTCCTGTCCCAAGCCATTCTTGAACTTAAAAAATATCAACCTAATTAATATTTTACTAATGCAGAATGCTTTACCCTTTTATTTTTCTTCAAATTACCTGCAGGTGCACGCGCAATGAATGTTGTCGAGCAGCGGCAGGGGGCAAAGTTTTCAGCTGCAAGTCAGCATCTAGCTTTTGCGTGGCGGCTACACTTGCTGTAGAGGGTGTAGCGAAGGTCATCTAGGGTGGCATATTTCGCTCCTCTGTATAAAGCAAGAAGCTATTTCTTACCGCAGGAGACGATCCTCTCCAAATCTGCTCCGGGCTTATTAAAAACTCCAACTTCGTTGCCCTGTAGAATTTTCAATGTTGATGCCTTTCCTTTTCCAAAAACTGCTGGCATTGTATCACAGCCGGAAAAGGCATGAGCAAAGAGAATGGCTGACTTCACATCACAAGGTGCTCCTGTATCAATTCGATGTTCTGTGCCTCTTCCACAGGTCCCTTTATCGAAAAATCACAACTTCTGGGTAGGTTTTCTGCGCTGGACAAGCATGGCAAGAATATCCGTGTCTGTTGCAGCTATAGCAAAGGTCGGGCTATTATACTGGTCAAGGTATCTGCATCCCCGGGGTCCTGTAGCATCCCTTATCCCTCTCTATTCGAGTGCAGGCTTCAGAAGGCGGGTCCAGTTTCTTTTATTCTGACCGTTTCCCCGTAGTTCTTCGCTGTTGCTCTGATGACTTGGTTGACAACGCAACGAAGTATGACTGGAGAAAACTGGACTACGCAGCGCGGTTTGTGCCACACTGCTCCGACCTGCTCGCTGCCCCGCCGAGTCTACTGAACCTAATTAGGAGTGCGTGCAAATCCGGATGTGGAGATGCGTGTGGATACTGCGGCCGGTCCGCGGGAATGGTGTGCCGGGAATGATGCCATCACTGCAGTGGATAGTGTTCTAATGCAGAATTGCCTCATAATGAAGAAGACCCCGATGACCCAGATGGCAACTAGAGTAATTTCATTTTAAATTTTTTTATTTCATAATTATCTTTGAAAGTTTCAAGTCATGGTATTTCTAGCCATATTTATAGACTGATTTAACCGTACATAGTAAAGCTTTTATACTACTGTTTCAGTAAAATGAATTATACTACTGTTTCAGTAAAATGCATGTCCACATATAATATATTTTAAGTATTAAGTGGTACTGTTATATTTAATATGAATATATATAAAAATTAAATATTTTCAAGGGCTGATGTGTCCTTATTTCTCATTAAACAACTCTTTTTATCCCATTTTCATCTCCTTTAAAACCCCATGCGCGCTCTCGCGCAAACGCCACGGCACGCGCCTTCACACGCACACATACTCACACATTTAACACACTCACAACACACGCACGCACTCACAAGATGCGCGTCAGCTTGAAAATTGTCCAGATAAGCCTATTCTGTCCCGCTTTTATTAAACCACTTCGGGTGAATTTTTTTCCTGATTGGAAAAAATTGTAATTTTCGGATTGAAAAAAAAATATTTTTCAAAAAAATATTTTTGAATGATGACCAGATGACCCCTTGGTGCCGTGAACGCTAATTTCACTTTATAGTAGTATAAATTAAAATTGAAATACTTCCATTGGCTCAAAATTTGTAAGAAAGTAAAACACTGTTTTTAAAATTAACTATAATTTTTTTCTATGATTTTTTAATTAAAATTAAACGTATTGTACCTACTGACTTGTGGTGTGTTATATTTATAACCGAAAAAAGTATACATACACCCTTAAACGTTCGTTTTTAATAGACCCATGATTATGATCAATACTTTTTCGAAGTATGCTTACAATGTTAACAGCAATGGAGAAGGGGAAGGGGGGGAGAGAACGTACCACAACACTCACTGGCAACATCATCCATATCGAAGTATAACATCAGTACAGCACATATCAGAAGTCAGAATGCGGTCTGCATATTTTGCATACGGAACTCCACTGGGAGCCCGGTCTACATATAATAAATTGAAATTGAAATAAACTCACATGAATATAACTATAATAGAATATAAGCTCCAAGATAATCTTCAAATATCAACAAGATCTATACACAACAAAAGTTCTTTTATATGAGATTTTATTTTGCACAAGTAGTTACGGTTTTAGACGAACTTGTGAAGATCTGCAATAATAATTTTGAAATTTTTGATTTATCTAGTTGTTCTCTTCTAAGGTTAAAAAAGATCTTATATAAGTACATAATTTTGTTTTATATAGATTCTTAGCAACCTGCACAATTTTATAAACGTATTATGTACGATTTTGCATATTTTTTCGTAACAGCTTTTTCATTTTATTCGCGCGATAAACATATTGTCAAGATGGTGAAATGAAAGTAAATTTTTGATCTGGCTATAGTTCACGAACTAGTTTATGCATGAAGTGCACAATTACGCTAAATCGGAGCAACATGTACCGTGCGTTCAATTTATCTTGATAACATTTTGATTCGCTGTAACTTTTTTGTTTTTAAAGATATCAAGTTAAACAAAAAAGCAAAATGTAGGGTTGGTAGCCAAGTTTTTTTCTAAGTTACATATAAAACAAAACCCTAACGATTTTCTGACATATCAGCCTACTCTATATTTTTTAAATGGAACACCCTGTATATTACTACATTTTTGGAATCTCTAGAGAAATCTAAACACAATTCGTGTATAATATCTTATACATATCTTTAGGCGTTTACGAAATATTGACAGTTGAAAGTCGGGCATTTTGACATTTTGATAGGCTTTAAAATCTAAACCGCACGAGAGCAAAGAAAACGGTTTGCATATTCCTGTCTTAGGTTTTCATGAGCTATCGAATGACAGTAACTTTGAATTTAACCCGCGAATAAAATTAACCGGAACTTTTAAACCTCCGGTTAAATTGAAAGCCACTGTCATTCGATAGCTTATGAAAACCTAAGATATAGATGTGCAAACCGTTTTCTTTGATCTCGTGCGGTTTAAATTTTAAAGCCTGTCAAAATGTCAAAATGCCCGACTTTCAACTGTCAATATTTCGTAAACAGCTAAAGATAGGTATAGGATATTATACACGACATGTGTTTTGATTTCACTAGAGAGTCCAAAAATGTAGTATTATACAGGGTGTTCTATTTAAAAACTATATAGAGTAGGCTTTTATGTCAGAAAATTATTGGTGTTTTGTTTTATATGTAATCTAGAAAAAAACTTGGCTACCAACCCTACATTTTGCTTTTTTGTTTACCTTGGTATCTTTAAAACCAAAAAAGATACAGCGAATCAAAATGATATCAAGGTGCTGATCAAATCTGAAATAATGGATATATCTGGATAACGATCGACTTTTACGAAAAACAACCAGCAAAAACAATGTTTTTGAGACTTACACCTTTATTGTAGAATCCGAACTGTTTATTGTCAAACGAAATGTTTTGCACTTTCTTATCTTCCACATAACCACAACCTGGAAAATACTCCCCACCAAACCGAAAATTTCGTATATCTAGATAATTACTAAATAACTAAGATAAGAAGATGCAAATCGTTTCGCGCTAAATTAAACAGATCAAATTCTTTAAATGGAAGGAATGCTATTGGACATGCTACATGAAATTTATCTAGAATTTTTAGAAGAATTCGAAAATCGAAAAATATGTCCCGCTTTTTTGAGACCTTTTATATTGAAATATAATTCAATAATATTGTCAAACTAAAATCAACATGGCTAAATGATGAAATGGTTGTAAGACTAATAAAAAAATTAGAAACATGTTATTTCTATAAAATGTGTATACATATGAACGGTACAGAAAAACGATCTAAGCGCCATTTCCATAGGAAACTTTTTTATTATTGACTTTACAGAAAATTTTATTCCTGATAAAAGTTGGTGTTTGGAAAAAAACTAATTTTGACAATGCTAAATTAAGGATAAGCTATACAGGGTACTCAATAAATACAAAAATGAAGGTTACAAAATCAAAAACTTTGATATGCAAACCACCTACCTTCTACAGAAAAAATAAAGCTCGTATTAAGATAAAAATAAAAGTCAAATACCATTTTTTTCAAAAGTGCACCGCACCGTTGCGGAGAAAATCCACGTCAATTATTGAAAAAACCCGCTTTTTCTTAATTTTGTCCTTATTTTTTTCAGCAACGATGCACTTTTGGAAAAAATGGTATTTGACTTTTATTTTTATCTTAATAGGATCTTTTTTTTCTGTAGAAGCTTTTCCGATATTCCAAAGTTTTTGTTTTTTTAACCACCATTTTTGTATTTTTTAAGTACCCTGTATAACTTATCCTTAATTTAACATTGTTAAAATTAGTTTTTTTCCAAGCAACAACTTTTATCAAGAATAAAATTTTTTGTGAAATCAATAATAAAAAAGTTTCCTATGGAAATGGCGCTTAGATCGTTTTTCCCCTGTACCCTTCATATATATTTTATGAATGTTTCCATATTATTAATTTTCGATTCTTTTTTGGGCTCTTTAAATTTTGTAACCTATTCCGATACGTGTTAGTCCGTTTTGGTGCTTTTAGTTAGTTTGGGTGAGTTCAATCAGCTTTCGTTTAGTTTTAATTTATTTTAGTCATTTGAACCCGGTTCCAATACATTATAACCAATTTTAATGTTTTTGGTTAGTTTTAGTTAGCCG
>JAEQML010077323.1:0-12936 GCA_016904865.1 Pissodes strobi
CCAGGCTGGAGAACACCGAAGTACAAAGTCTGGAGCTGATCAATGACCGTTTGTGACAAGAGGGGCTGCATTGTATTAGCTGGCAGGAACGTCAAACTGGTGAGAGTAGTTTGATTACGGGGAGTGACGCCCCCGCCATTCCGAGTTGCCGTGGAATATGGCCTATCAAATCCCATTGTCCTCCCTCAGGCTGGAGAATACCGAAGTACAAAGTCTGGAGCCGATCAATGACAGTTTGTGAAAAGAGGGGCTGCAATGTATTAACTGGCAGGAATGTCAAACTGGTCAGAGCAATTTGATTACGGGGAGTGAAGTCCCGCCATTCCGAGTTGCCACGGGATGTCGCCCATCAAACCCCATCATCCTCCTCCAGGCTGGAGAACACCAGAGTGCAAAGTCTGGACCTGATCACTGGGGAGTGAACCAACAAACCCCATTTTTATCCCTGTCAGACTAGGGACCACCAGAGGAATGAGTCTGAGGCCGATGATTCCAGTGGAAGCGGCCCTAGGTGGTAGATGCATAAGCCTACTCGCATCGTCCGGTGAAAGACCACCCCACCAGAACTGGGAAGCCCTAAGTGATTTTCTCAAATCTCGTTACGCTTCCGCGCTGGTGTTCCCGGGTTCCACAGTAGGGATATATGGACGTGATGGTGCTTCCAAGATCAAAATATTCCAGAAGTAAACTCCCCGGCCTTTCGGATCTCCGGGCGCTGTGTGGCCCTGGGAGCCCTTCATTCCGCATTTCACAGATAGCAAAGATACCAAACCAATTTAGAATAGATTTCTGCAACATAAGAGACCTAAATACAAATATAAATTCGGTACACCAACATCTACAAGCAAATAGACCACACATACTAGCCCTTACAGAAATACAAGTATGTTCTACAACAACAACAACATCCTGGTTACGACTTACGTACCCGATTTAGACATAAGTTCGGAATATGCCTTTTTGTACGAAGCGACCTTTCATGTCGACGACTCGTCAGTCTGCTGCGAAGAGATCACGCATGTAATCTCCTCAGGAATGGAAGCATACATCCCAAATTCCATCAAGTTACCATCAAAAGGAAAACCCTGGTTCGACAGAAGATGCGAAAGAGCTGTAGGTAGGAAACAGCAAGCCTACAAGTACTGGCAGCAAAATCAGGCCGCTGAAAATCGCAATTATTTTGTCGAAGCGAGAAACGAATGCAAACGAACGACGAAACTAACGATAAACACAATCAAAGGATCAGGAATAAACTTTTGCAATGTCCCAGTGGTTCCAGGAATTTCTGGTCGGTAGCAAAAGCTGTAAGTAACAACTTTACATAAACGTCTCTTCCACCTCTGACGGTCGAACATGGCATCACGGCGACTACAGCCAAGGAAAAAGCAAACATGCTCGCTAAAATGTTTTCATCGCACTCTACCTTAGACGTCCCCCAAGGCAAGACTCTCCCCACCATATTGAACATCAACACTACCATGGCAGAAGTCAAGTTTCATCACCATGGTATTCGCAAAATCCTTAAAGAACTAGATACGCAAAAGGCATCAGGACCGGACGGAATACCTGCCATCGTGCTAAAGAACAGCGCCAACGAACCAACACCAGTTTTTTCCAGGTTTTTTTCTCTTTCTTACGGAAAAGGGATTTACCCATCCTCTTGGAAAGTTGCTCGAGTGCAACTTGTTCCAAAAAAGGCAAGAAAACCACGCCCTCAAACTATTGCCCAATTGCCTTGCTTCCAATAATCTCCAAAATCATGGAAAAATCTATACACCTCAGCAGTTGCTATTGCTGTACAAAGCGCAAATAAGGCCGTGCTTAGAATATTGCTCACATATCTGGAGTGTCGCACCAAAGCACACCCTAAAGCTGCCTCCATTCAGAAGAGAGCTGTGCGTCTCGTCAGACATGTGGCCGAGATGTCTTTGTTTTACAGATACTTTCACGGCAGATGCGCTCAGGATTTGGCCCACATCATCCCGCCCCTGGCAGCTCCTGTCAGACAGTCACGACAGAGTCAAGACGGCAAGAGCGTACCAGTTCGTCGTACAACTGGAAAACCTTAGAACATCGCTTTACAAGAACTCCTTTGTCTGGCGCACTTCATCACTGTGAAACTCATTTTCAGGACATCCGTTTCCCACTAATTACAACCTACAAGTATTCAAGAACCGTGTCAATCAACATATTCGCACGCACACCGCTCGTCACGCGCCATAGGATCTCCCTTTAGTGTGTGTGCCACTGCCATAAAAAAAAATTAGCTTCATAATGAAACCAAATACTATGAGTTACCAATAGCCGAATGTAGTCTACTAAGTGATACCAAGAAGTGTATAGTAAATCAGTAAGAAATTGTAAATAAGGTATAAATAACTTTACCTTGAGAACATGCCGCATGGATCACAATCCAGGACCAGTCAGGAGCCATTGGAAAGCACCAATCGAGTCCATACAGGACTTAGCCATTCGAACAATCACTAGCAGAAGTATCCCCATTCTTCGACTAGGGATTCCTAGAAGATAAAAAAGTATAAGAATATATAATATGAATAAAATGACAGTAGCAGTAGACAACGAATTAGATAATTTAAGTAATAACAAACCTTAGATCAAATCTTGCCAAGTGTCTAATATTGCCAAAAATCATATTCACGATACTTATATTTGATTGTATTATTTAGCCCATCCAATGCCAACACACGAAGGAGCAAATCAAGTCGACGCCATATTACCACGCCTTTCAAGGAACAAAGAACCCAGTACGACTACGACGTGTCTCTGCTACGAAACCGAAAAGGACAACTACGAGCGCCATCTACCAGGCTATGTTAAACCAAGCAGTCTGAAACACAAGGAATCTGCGATATATGCAGTGGCCATCTGTGACCCACGGAAGCGTAACGTATAATTTCCTATTAATTTACATAGCATTGTTAATATTAACTCATCGAAGTGTGGCCCATCAAATCCCATCGTCTTGCCCCAGACTGGAGTACACCAAAGTACAAAGTCTGGAGCTGATCACTGGCGAGTGATCCAACAAACCCCATTTTTACCCCTTTCAGGACTAACAGGGGAATGAGCCTGAGGCCGATGGTTCCAGTGGAAGCGGCCCTAGGTGGTAGATGCACACGCCTACTCGCATCGTCCGGTGAAATACCTTCCCACCAGAACTGGGAAGCGCTAAGAGGTTTGTGGTTTTCCCAAATCACGTTCCGCTTTCGCGCTGATGTTCCCGGGTTCCACAGTAGAAATATATGGACATGATGGTGATTCCAGGATGAAAATATTCCGGAAGTAAACTTCCCGGCCATTCGGATTCCCGGGCGCTGTGTGGCCCTGGGAGCCCTTCATTCCGCATTTCACAGACAGCAAAGATACCGAACAAATTTAGAATAGATTTCTGGTTGCATGTTGATAAGAGGCCTAAATACAAACATAAATTCGGTACACCAACATCTACAAGCAAATAGACCACACATGCTAGCCCTTACAGAAACACAAGTATGTTCTACAACAACAGTGAACTACCCCTATCCTGGTTACGACTTACATACCCGATTTAGACATAAGTTCGGGATATGCCTTTTTGTCAGAAGCGACTTATCGTGTCATTGCGAGGAAGCACTCGAACCGAACAACCTTGACGTCATGTGGCTCAAGTTCACCGCCAAGAGATTAACCAGGTTTATATGTTGTCTCTATCGACCACCGAGCGACAGAGCCTACCAAAGCTTCTTTTCAACACTAGCTACCACTTTTGACTCAAAACAGGTCGATCACCCCAGTTCAGAAATAATCGTTCTGGGATACTTCAATGCCCACAACACCAACTGGTTCAAACATCACAACAAGACCGACAACAAAGGTAGAGAAGCTGAAGCACTTGCGGTAAAATGTTTTCATCGCATTCTACCTTAGACGTCCCCCAAGGCAAGACTCTCTCCACCATATCGAACATCAATACTACCATGGCAGAAGTCAAGTTTCATCACCGTGACATTCGCAAAATCCTTAAAGAACTAGATACGCAAAAGGCATCAGGACCGGACGGAATACCTGCCATCGTGCTAAAGAACTGCGCCAAACGAACACCCGTTTTTCCCAGGCTTTTTTCTGTTTCTTACAGAAGAGGGATTTACCCATCCTCTTGGAAAGTCGCTCGAGGGCAACCTGTTCCAAAACAAGGCAAGAAAACCACGTCCTCAAGCTATCGTCCAATTGTCTTGCTTCCAATAATCTCCAAAGTCATTGAACGTGTAGTCAACCAGTTAGACGTTCCTGCCTGCATCATAGATATATTGAGATTTATATATGCTACGGACTTCCAAGCAGAAGTGTCCTATATTTCAATGTGGATACCTTCCTTTTTCTTGAAAATGTATACAGAAGAATCATAAGCATATGTTTTAGCAATAAAGCATTATTGGCACTCAGTGCAGACATGACAAGTTCAGGTCTAGTACTGGCGTATCAAGAAGTTCTTCAAGAACTCATAAGCAGGGGTAAGAGAGAAAAGCCTGCTTAGGTCCCTGGATACTATGGTAGAATGTGAAACGAACAAGACATTGTGGCTAACGAAAAAGCAGCGCAGGTGTTCCAAAATGAGCAGGAACCTATTAGATTACAAATTTGAATTCAAAAAAGCATGGACAGCAGCGCCGAAAATTCGGCATTTTAAGGCCTATATCGGATACCCTAGCGAGAGCCTGACCAGCAAGCTTATATCTTTCAACAGAAAAGATCTAGTAGTTGGCTTACTGATAGGACACTCATTCCTCAGGAAGTACCTGTATTGCTTGGGAATTGGAGAAACCTCACAGTGAAGGAGGAAGAAACTGCCAAATATTTTTTAAGTGAATGACCTGTATGGGAACACCTAACATGATTTTTGAGGTAAGAAAATCTCACCCATTAAGGTTGCTGAAGTTTGCAAGGGCGATTGGCTTCAAATAAGCTGGAATGACAGCGGTATGCAAAGCGCTTGCAGGTGGCGTCAGCACTATACAGTATAGCTACCTCCACTTACTCATTCATTCAAGAGATTGTACAATTAGCAGACATCTTAAGACTTCTTGTGAACGTAATTCTGATTCGTTTAATATTTTTACTCGTGGAAGCTGTTTTTCAACGTCCTGGCTTCTTCAACATTTACATTAACTTAAACAGAATTATTGCACTCGAAGAGCGTTTCACTAACCATGTTAGCATCATCAGGAAGTAATTAAATGAAAATTTAAAATCTACCTAACTCCCTTTTATACTAAATGTTTCAAGCGGAACCAAAGGAACCAATCCTCGAATCCCACTAGTCACGCTCGATCAACCAATACAATGGGCTATACGGAATAGGCCCTCTATATCTGTTTGAAATATTCTTATATTTAATAATTTCCATACTTTCATATGCGTCTAATAATCTCCTATCAGTTATATTATGAATCAATCACATTTAACATTTGAATCACACTTGATTTTTTTGTTCTACCATACTTTAAATGAGCTATGTGTTTCTTGAATTTCGTTTGTATAGATCTTCTAGTTTGCCCAACATATTTTTGGATACAATCAGATTCAGTTTTGTCCTTTGGACCACCTAATAATGTCTTAATATTAAACTGAGTTTGGTATATTAATTTTAAACCTACTTCCTTAAAGACTTTTTGGAGTCCTCTAATATACTGAGGATTATATGGTATCGAGACATATTTTGTATTTTCATCCTGATTAACGAAAGAAGGGGAATCACGAATGGCCTTTCTAAACAAATGCCTATTATTTAGACTATTTATTAAGTTAGTATTGAAACTATTAACTTTCGCTATATTCGTAATTGTCTCCTTTTCATTAGTAAATCGTTCTCTGCTGAGAGGAATGTTAACCAAACGCTGTACTAAAAAATGAAAAAAAAAAGCTGGCCGTTTTGTTTTGGTCTCAATGAAAGGAGTTAGTGGTAGTACTTTTTCTATAAATATCAAATTCTAGTGTGCTATTATCGTTTCTAATCACTAAAGTATCCAAAAATGGAAGGTGGCCATTGTTCTCTACTTCATCAGTAAATTTAATGGTGGGGAAACGGTTGTTTAGTTTGGTTACAAAATCTTTGATATTAGCGGTTTTTGTGTCGAAAATCGGGAAAATGTCATCCACATACCTGTACCATACCCTTGGAAAATATTCGAACTCCTGATTTTACATAACACCACTTCATTTTCACGTCAATGGCGAACCAGTACTATAACAATTTTAAGATTTAACGCATGACTGAGCTGGTTGACGTCGGAATACATATCTAACATCTATTATCGATGTCAATCAACAATATAAGAATCCACGAAATGCTACGCCTGGATCGATGTATATACGGGGGCTTAAATTCCAAAGACTATAGAAAATATAGTAATACAGAGGCGTTTAGTATCTTGGCATTACAATACTGTTAAATAGTTGTGATTTTTTTTATTAACAATCAAGCACTATGTCATTAAAAGATCTATAGCATTGAGTGGCATCTCTTTCTAATATATCTCTATGATGCTTTGTTAGGCACTAATTGTATGGAAATCACACTCTCAGACATATAAGTCAGATATTAAAATACTAATATACTATGTATATAAATTTAGCCAGATAGCAATATCTTTCTTAATGATTCTAAAGGGTGGAGCATTTTAAACTTAAATTGAAATATACGATTAAATTAAACAAACCTGCTAAAATAAGCATCAAAAATGATTTAAGCAAATATTAATTAGTGGCACAGATTCAAGCAGAAAGAAATAAACAAGTGTTAACCGTTCCTCAAAAAATAATCGTAACTTACTTAAATTAACGTAAATTTGTCACAACATTTTTATTACTTTGATGCACTTGGCATGGAAAGTAAATATTTAGTGTAAGAAATGCCTTTAGCTCTATAGAATAATTTAGAAAATTTTAAATTGCCTGCACTAAAGCATCATATGACACTGTTTGTGCAAATTACGATTCTTTAAATACAATACGGGAAAACATAGAATTATTCCTGATATCAAAATAAAGTAGATTTTCTAAATATATCAACTTGGCAGTAAATTCTCTAGGTACATAATGGGTAGAAATTTCTACCACTTTAAAAGTTTACAAAAGTGATCGCTATATAAAATTGAATTGATAAAATATTTTACAACTTAGGCTATTATTATCGGATTGAAAAGAGATTTTGAACGAATTCTTAAGCTGTGTTATAAAAGCTGCCTGTTTGAAATCCCATTCTATTTTCAGATTGGTTATGATTTCAATTTAAGGATCATTAGTACAATATAAGCTTTTAAAAAAATAATAGCATTGTTAAATTATCTATTATTCTTTCCTAGGTATCGTTAAAGAAAAGCTAGTATATGATGGTTTGTCGAACAAAGAAAATGATCATAAGAAATAGGTTTAGCAGGCAAAGATTAGGTGTTTGGGGACAAGGCCTTGGAAGTAACATTGCCTTTTGACAGGGTAACGGCTTCTTTATTGTTATCGGGGATAAGAGGCGATGTAGGAACATGTGGGGAGGTTAAATCTGTATTTGTGTTTTTGTTTAGGGCCCATAAAACTGCTGAAACAATGCTCTCGTTCCGACCATAGTCTGGTAATAGGCAACACTTCATCAAGGAAGGAATATGTTCCTTTCTTTAGCCAAATCGTTATTTTTAATGGACGAGAAAGTCGTATATAGCATTCCTGACTTAGATGTAAATAATGACAAATAAAGCTGTTATAAACAGGTTGAAATAATGAGCTTATGAAACCTTATAAAATCTAAGTAAATTATAAACCAAGTTCTCAAATAGGAAGCACTGAATTTATGTTGAAACAAATCCGAAAAATTCAAGTCAAGGAAATAGGAACAAATAAACAACTTTCCAAATAAAACCAAATAATATTTATTTTATTTTATTTAGTGTATTTAATAATGCCAAACCTGAGATGAAATAAACCAATTTTGATAACATTTTTGCGAACACTCGACCTTCTTGCCGAAACTAATTTTGAATTGTTCTCTAGCTGTATTATTAGTCTGTATATTGTCTATATTAGCCTATATTGTCCCTTTAATTTTAGATGATGTAAATTTTAACTTTCAAAACAGCGACATTGCGTATACAAATTTCCGGTTCTTTTTTTAATTAGTGATGAGCAAAGCAGGACCAAGACCAAGACTCGCATGGTCTTGGTCTTGGTCTTGTTCGTGCACATATAGTATTGGTATTGGTCTTACAAACTAATATGCTATCATGGTCTTGTTCTTGCAGCAAGAGTCTTGCAAGTCTGGTTTTTAAACAAGGCGTAAAATTAAAAAAAAAAAACATAATAAAATGAAACTGTTTCGAATCTGATTTCCGTATGCTCTCTATTGGATAACTAAACATCTGAAATTTTCGAAAACATTTAAATCTAACAATCGAACATTTACCAATACTACTTCAATTATTATCTACAATTTAAAAAAAGAATAAATTATTGATATGTACCGGGTGGCCAACTAAGGATGTACGTCGGCCATAACTCGGTAACCGTTAGTCATATAACTTGGAGAAAAAAATATTGTCGAGTAATCGGCCAAGGGAAATCGCTGGAAATTATTTTCAACTTTGTAGGATGGCCGTTAGAAGGCGCAACTGGAATGGTAAATCCAAAAAGGGCCTTTTCTCCAAAAATATGAATGTAAAGATATATTATAAATATTACCATCGTAAAAAGTAGAAAATTTGTGATGAATGTAAAGATATATTATAAATATTCCCATCGTAAAAAGTAGAAAATTTGTGATTTTTTTTTTTATTTAAAGTATTTTGTTATATCTCATAAAATATAGTGGTGGGGAAACGTCCAACATGTTTTCATTTAAATGGCCATAACTCCGGTACGATTCAACTAACTAGGTGTCGTTTAAAAGAGCTTTTATTGGCTAATAATGTGCTGCATAAAAATTATCCGAATAGATTTCGCCTTTATCGCTAGAGGGCGCTTTATATCATTGCAACAGTTCTTGCGGATTTTTATAAATATTTCAAATAGTAAGCTATGTCTCTTTTTACATTGTTGAATAGAGGACGAAATTCTCTTAAATTCTACGCAAACTGTAACTTTTTATCTTTTTTCTAACCGGAGATATCATTAAAATAAATATTAGGTGGCTGGATTATGCAACGTCTCCGCAATTTAAGGGGATACTCTATGTTACATAAATAGTTATTGACTTTTAAGACATCAAATGAAAAATAGTAGTTCCAATATATTGATAAAAATCGCAATTGTCCTTAATACTGCCAATGCATGCACAAGAAAAGGCTAAAATATGTAAATAATCGTTTCCTCAATCACCAAATAAAAAAAGTAGTATAAGGCTGTGAAAACAAAATTGGAAACAATACGTCAAAGAATTTAAACATTTTAGTTTTATGTCAATGTAATTTAGTTGCAACTTTCGTGTTTTCTTGTTCATATTTTTATTGTTGTTCGTGTTGCGTTAATTTCATTTTTCAAAAATGTTATGTATACAAACAAAGAATTATTTGACATGGTTGGTGTTTATTGCTTGCTTCTTTATGGGCAGGAATACCCTGAGCGACGTCACCCTAGTAGAAAAGTTTTTCTTCGAGTCATCAATCATTTGCGGATAACTGGACTCGTTCATTTTCCTTTCTACCGCAGACAACGCAGAGGACGCACGGAACAGAACATCGTTTATGTGCTAGCTTACGTCGAATTTAATCCTGAATTAAGTACTAGGATCATTGAGCAAGACCTGGGAGTAAGTCGAACTACTGTTCAAAACATCCTCAAAGAACACAAGTAAGCAACAACATGAACGAATCAAAAGATTGTAATCCCACAATAGTTATTTGTGTATTTAAAGCGCAAGGTAAAGGACTGCTGCTTGGGAAAGAATGTTGCTAACGTAATCTTTCGAAAACGGCAATCTTACTTTGCGCTCAAAAAACACACAGAACTTTTTCTACAGCCTCATTTTTTAAAATTAAATGCACATTTTTCTCTATACTTATTCTGAAATTTGCAAATGACTGTCAGGTTTGACATATTATATTCGGGCTTTGGGCATATTTAGAACAGGAGTGCCAGCAACAAACTGTAACAAACGCACAACTGTCATTTATTTATCTTCGGTTTCCATGATCATTTATAGCACGCTCGACGGAAAAAGTGAGAATTTTCTTTTCCATGTTTACTCATTTGAATTTAGTAATTAGTTATTTTACGTGCGGCTGTAGAAATAAGTCTATTTAATGACTTTTTCCCATCCTATCTTTCCAATCTTGTGCATCAGTTGTTTCCTTTGTTTCAGATTACATCCTTATCACTTAGTCCTACATCAGGCATTGCCTGATACAGATTTCGATCGAAAACTAGATTATTGTCACTGGCTTTTGGGAATGATAACGGAAAATCGGCAAGTTCTCGCGCATATATTGTGGACTGATGAGGCCACCTTCCATAGCAATGGAGGAGTGAATCTCCATAACACCCACTACTGGTCGAGAACAAATCCACGTTGGATGCGAGAAATCCAGCACCAGGGTCGTTGGTCCGTAAATTGTGGGGCAGGTATACTAGGAGGGCGAATTATTGGCCCCTTTTTTTGATGATCCACTGAATGGTGAGAGTTACCTGAGGTTTCTAAGAGAGGAATTGCAGGTTTTGTTGGAGGAAGTGCCTCTTGCAATTCGACAAAGAATTATATTCCAGCACGATGGTTGTCCGGCACACCTCGCAGTGAACGCTCCATCCAACTTGACATGTCTCGATTTTTATTTACGGGGTCGAGTAAAAGACTTGGTTTTTGTCACCAGGCCTACTACGCGGGAAGACAGGATTGCAAGAATAAGGCACACCATGCAAACTATTTCAGTTGCCGAGCTAGAGACCGTAGTTTGGAATACTCGAGATAAAATTGAAAAGTGCATCGAAAATGATGAACGGCCTTTTGAACATTTAGGGCGACATTAATTAAAGTGGAAATTAATCTTTTTTGTTTTTCAAATTATTTTTCATTTAATACTGTCTTAGAAGTCAATAACTATTTATGTAACATAGAGCATCTCCTTAAATTGCGGAGACGTTGAATCTAGCAACCTAATATTTATTTTAATGATATCACCGGTTAGAAAAAAAAATAGAAAGTTACGTTTTGCGTAGAATTTTAGGGAATTTCGTCCTTTATTCAACAATGTAAAAAGAGACTATTTGAAATTTTCATAAAAATCCGCATTAACTGTTGCAATCATATACAGCGCCCTCTAGCGATAACGGCGAAATCTATTCGGATAATTTTTATGCAGCTTATTATTAGGCAACAAAAGCTCTTTTAAACGAGACCTAGTTTGTTCAATTCTGTTGACTCATACCGGAGTTATGTCCATTTAAATGAAAACATGTTTGACGTTTCCCCACCACCATATTTTATGAGATATAGCAAAATACTTCAAATAAACAAACACATATTTTCTACTTTTTACGATGGTAATATTTATAATATACATGCATTCATATTTTTGGAGAAAAGGCCCTTTTTTGATTTACCATTCCAGTTGCGCCCTCTAGCGGCCATTCTACAAAGTTGAAAATAAGTTCCAGAAATTTTCCTTGGCCGATTTACTCGACAATATTTTCTTCTCCAAGCTATATGACTAACGGTTACCGAGTTATAGCCGACGTACATCCTTAGTTGACTACCCGGTACGTAAAATAAAAGATAAAAAGCTGCACACTTATACAAGTAGACTTTGATCCCCATCACCGCCAAAGCAAAAACAGCGAGCGATTTGCGGCTTTCGGTTATTCACACACCCTGTATATTCGCAATATGATTCAATAGTTTAAAGTTTTTTTCTTTAGTTTCTATACAGCAAATAAAAACTATATATTTTAAGACAATCGATTTGAAAAAATGATTGAATGTTTTAAAAGATCGTTGTTTAGATCTATTTAATTTTTCTACTACACTTGCTATTAAATTAGACTATGTGTTATTATTTATTTTAAAATCAATCATAAACTTTTGAAAACTTCAATTCCAGTATTCTTTCTTTATCCATATCGGGTTGCAGTTCTTATTTCAACATTTCCTAATATTTTTCTAATTATCTGTGATTTATATGTGACTTATTTTCCTAGATCTGATTTAACCATTATTTGAGAATACATTAACTATCGATAACTTCTATTAAACTTCCAATAAGGTATCATTTCAATTAAGTTAAACTGCCATAAATAATTGAACCCTTGTACTATAAACTCACTTGGGTTTGTAATATTTTCTCCTTGGGTTATGTGCCTTTTCTATCATAACTGACTATACTTTAAGATTGTTAATTGCTCTATAATTTAAACTTTCTAATATAATAATTTTACCGTAAAATCTGCTGATAGCTTTTGATTTAGTATTTTTTCAAAATCACGTATAATTACCTGATGCAATTTTATGTTCCGTTCCATATGATATCGCGTATATATCAAAAACAACTTCTTTCAGGTATTTATTTAATTTTTATGATGTACGGCTCTTCGAATGAGAAAACATATTTAATTTATAGGCGTTCATACTTACTACTCTCCCCACTATACCGAACCTCAACACTACCATGCATAAGTCAAGTTTTCTCACCGTAATATTCGCAAAATCCTTAAAGAACTAGATACGCAAAAGGCATCAGGACCGGACGGAATACCTGCCATCGTGCTAAAGAACTGCGACAACGAACTAACACCCATTTTTTCCAGGCTTTTTTCTCTTTCTTACGGAAAAGGGATTTACCCATCCTCTTGGAAAGTCGCTCGAGTGCAACCTGTTCCAAAAAAAGGCAAGAAAACCACGCCCTCAAACTATCGCCCAATTGCCTTGCTTCCAATAATCTCCAAAGTCATGGAACGTGTAGTCAA